>ML387248.1:106516-143457 GCA_005239525.1 Nicotiana knightiana | reverse complement strand
AGTTGTTCTTTTTGGGGTTGGGGGGGGGGGGGGTGTTAAAATAGTCCTATTTCTTATATATGAAGCACTAATTTTCCAAATTTTCTGATACAGTGGTGCAGTTTCAGTCTGGAACCAAACCACCTTGAGAATTGTAATGTAAGCCACATCTAGCATGAGCCTCGATCACGTGTTTCTTCTTTCAAAAACAACAGAATTCTCTCAGCATCCTTGAACAAAAACCATCGAACTTGTTCCTTTGTTTTCCCCAAAGTTTTAGAACTTTAGCTTGCAAATTGGTGAGACCTAAACGGGAAAGCAGGCGCGAGCACAAGATTTTAGCTGAAGAAAAACGAAGAGAAGGAAATCTTGTGTGTGGAATGCAATAATTGTGGCCAATTTTTCTCCACAAAGGAATGTGTTCAATGTTAAGAAAGAAGTATGCAATTGTCGATATGAGTTGTTTCTGTTGAAAGATTCATTTCGTGGAAATAATGAAAACAATCTGGAGAATTAATCAAGTAGTAATCTTATTTATTTTTTGGTGTTTGGTACGCAAATCGAGGAAAATAACTTCTCAAGAGTATTCATAAATAATTTAGATACAATAAACATGAAGTCAAAAACTTTCAAACCAACAATTTTTCGAACTCATAAATTTCATAAATTTCCGAACCGCTTAACTTTCAAAATTTGAAATTTGAAGGAAATTTAAAAATACAAAAAAAAAAACTTTTTTTGTAGGGGGTGGGGGTGCAGAAAAAAAACAAAAAAAAAATAGAATTTGAAAATTACAAAGAAAAGTAACAAAAAAAACTTTTTTTTGTGCAAGGGTGGGGGCAGTGAGGGGGGCTTTGGCTGGGTGGGGTCGGGTGGTGCAAACGAAAAAATAGAAATTTGAAATTACAAATATAAGAAAAAGAAAGTAAAAAAAAAAAAATTGGTAAGGGTGGAGAAGGTTGAGAAGGAGTTTTGGAAACTGTTTTCTTCTTCTGATAAGGAAAATATTAGTTGATAAGAAAAATATTTTCCAAAACATTTAAACCAACAAAATATTAAAAAATTAGAAAGCATTTTTACCATATATACTATGTATCGTTAAATTTTTTTAGCATTATTGCTAAATTCTCGGTGCTTCAAAATTCTGGCAATTGTCATGATTGCTTAAAAAATTTGGCTCCCATAATTTCAAAAGTAGATTGATTTCATTAAGTTTAGATATTTGACCTGCTTCCGTGTATTACAATGATGTATTTATTTTTTGAAATGCAGACTTATCATATCAACAACAAAGATTGTCCAAACAGAGAATTAAATTGAACCTTTTGGGCACGTTACTATCACTAGTTGAGGTTAAATTTAATTGGAAAAATTGCATCAAAATTGTTTGAGCTTGTCTTTCGGTATCTTTCAAAAATAATTAGAAAGTAGACTTTTGCATTGTGATTCATCAAAAGCGCAGGTTAATGCAATTTATATATACATCTGTCTATTTATCTATCTATCTATCTATCTAAATACTATATTAAAAGTACGAAGAACCTTAGCGAAATATCGTTTACCTTTTTTATCCTAA
Source organism: Nicotiana knightiana (assembly GCA_005239525.1). Taxonomy (NCBI): domain Eukaryota; kingdom Viridiplantae; phylum Streptophyta; class Magnoliopsida; order Solanales; family Solanaceae; genus Nicotiana; species Nicotiana knightiana. The sequence goes on along the minus strand of ML387248.1, from coordinate 141,902 downwards.
CAAAATAGATTTTACATTAGACAAATTTGGCATTTCATTATATTTCTAATTTTTAGGACTTTTAAATTTAACTAAATTTTTTTATTAAATATTTTCTTATTTAAATAACGTAAGAACTGCTATTATTTAGGAATTTAAATCTGTTCAAAATATTTTCTATAAATAAGGAATCATATTACTTCTAAAAGAATTGGAGGAAAAAGATTATTCAGAAAGAAATATATATCCTTTAGGATTCCTTTACTAATATTATTATAAGACTGAAAATTATACTTCTTTTTTAAAGAATACATAATAATATCTTTTTTAACAACACGTAAGCTTATATAATTGTATTATATTATATTATTATCTTTGAATAAGTACAAATATTATGCGTTCTTGGCTCTTGGGTAGGAAAAAGAAATTGATATGGTTTTTGAAGAACGTGTAATAAGAAGGCAACTCCTCCTATCATTAAAAATTTGAAATATTTATAACAAATAATATCTCAGTAATTTAATAGTACTTTAGGTTTAAAATTCTTTATCAAAATTGTGAATAACACGTCTATCTTGTATAGGGTAAAATATGTTCATAGTAAATGTTCTCATGAGAATGCAACACGTGGAGCCGAAGATAGAAGACAATCAAGTCTGAAGACACCAATCTCGAAGAGAATGATATTCATAAAGACGAATTAAATACATGTCACCTGATATCATTGAATAGAGAATATTCTATAACATTAAGTGCACAGTCCATTATAGAAAATATAACATTCACTGCATACCGTTACACATTCTTCATGGCCCTCATAATTGTCATTTAACAGAGGCTTGATCCTAGGACCTTGTTCCCTATGTGCAACTATAAATAGTGAGCTCTACAGTCATTGTAAGGGACACGAATTTTCGGACAAGCTAATAGTATACTCTGTTCAAAAGCTCAATGATATTTTATCTTCTTGCTTATTAATATTGTTACTACTGCCTTCGGAAGTTCTGCTCCCGGAATCAAGATTGACCTTGTCTTATCTCGATTCAACGCTAAGTCTTATATTCTTGTCTAATTTATTTATCATTTTGGGATCAAATCGATTCACTTGTCTATAAACCACGTATAAATTCAACTGTACTGCTTTACGGGTAAATAGTTATGCGCCCACCATAGGGCTTAGACAGTTGTGTAATTGAGTTGAAGGGCTTAGACAGTTGTGTAATTGAGTTGAAGGGCTTAGACAGTTGTGTAATTGAGTTGATCCTTGCATCTATTACTAACTCGTTTGATTTTTTGTTCTTAGCAAAAATCATAGAAAATGGAAGATAACGATGTCAATATCGCACATGATGTCATGCTATTCTATATATTTTGACGTTATTTACCCTACTTGCTTGTTGTTTGGATGCTAATTTATGTGATAATTGAGATTAATAGAGCTTATTTTACGTGTAGGAATGCTTGGACATGAATTGGAGAAAGTTGCATGAAATGGTACCTCAGAGCTACAAAATGAGCTAATAAAAGAAGACGTGCAAGGCAATGAAAAGTCATGGCCATAAACAGTGCAAGGCCTTGTCCAGGGCACCGTCATTGGCGCCCCTGACAGTGCCTCGCGCAGAAACATTGGCGCCCCTTAAAGTGCCTAGCACAGAAATTTTGGTGCCTCTGATAGTGCCTCGCGCCGACATTGCCATCCGAGCCAATTTTATTTCCTCGCTATTTTTGGACATGTAGACTTCGACCCCAACCCTATAAATACCTCTTAAAGTTAGTTTTTGAAGGGTTAGACATCATTACAGAGGCAAGAGTCTACATAACACTTTGGAAGCATGAATCACTCGAGTTTTTCTCTTCGCTTTTATTTAATTTGTAGTTCAATGCTTTTAGATATTACTATGATTATTTACACAGTTATGAGTATCTAACCTGTCATCTAGGGTTGATGGAACCAATTACTAGATGAAGTCTTGATTGCGTTTTGATATAATTGAGCCATTTTTACTTTTAATTGTTCAACTATGTATTTTTTGTGGTTAATTGAAGGGCCCTTGATTAATCGTGTCTAGTTATCTTGTGCACTTGATTAGATTGTTGTTGAACAATGCTACTTTCGAGTAAGTTAAGAGATTAATTATTTGAATTTAAAAGCGGGATTAGAGATAACGAAGCTTTTAGTGCGATATTTATGAGTTGTACGAATTGTCAGCTAGAGTAGTTCGAGAGAATACTTCTAGTAATTGATCGATAGATAATTGCGGTAAACAAGAAATCATCATCTTTAGAGGCTATTGCAGCAAGATTATAGCTAACGCGTCAGAAATTAATCCGACAATTGGGGAAATCATAAACCCTTGATCGTTTTATCCTTTATTCAATCTCATTCTTGTCAGTTGATAGTTTTTACTGTCATTTTTTCTTAGTTAAGTAATTTTTGTTAATTTACAAATCAAATCTTGAACTCTGAAAGTTTTCTGAGCTTATCTTTAGTATACTGAAAAGCTATAGCAAATAGGTTCATTCTCTGTGAGATTCGACTCTGGACTCTTAAACCGGATTATTTTTGCAGCAACCACTTAGTCCTTTTTATAAGACATAGTTGGGCATGGTCAAATTTTGGCGCCGTTTCCGGAGAGGCAACACATGGTTGTGTTGTATTCCTCATTCCATGAAGTTAACTAAGGCGCTTATTGGGAGGCAACCCAATTCATAGCGTATATTTTGTTTAGTTTTTGTTTTTGTTTGATATTGAGGCGGACTAACAAGTGAGTTTTGTGTGGATTTGTCGTGTTTTTATAGGTAGTGGAGCTACTTGGAAGAACGATGTGCTCGGGGGTCCTAAACAAGCTAAAGGGGTGCAAAACGAACAACAAAAACACCGAGCCATAGTGGGGCGAACTCTACTCATAGCGTGTCTAGTGTCGCCTAGCATTAATGAAACACTGTCCCGCCCCGCGCTGAAAATTCAGCATCCCAGATGCTACCTCGCGCTGTCTCTCACGCCAAGCTTGGCGCTCTAGCCTCCGCGATTCAACCTCTACAGCGCCACTGTTGGTGCGCCTCATTCCGCCTCTTAACATCCAAACGCTGCCCCTCACGCTGCCTCGCAACCTCCAACTCGCGCGCCTCACACGGCCTGGCGCTGTCCAATGCGCTAAGGCCCCAGGTAAGTCTCTTCATTTTTTTTTCTTTCTTTTGTTTTCCCCATTCAACCAAACCCATTATCAAAACAACCCTCCCTCTTAAATAATTACCAGCCACACAAACATCCTGCCCTTGTAAAACCCACACGACCCCAGCATCCACAACAAAACAAGAAACAAAATCTTCTGCCTAACTCCCAGCCCCCACTGTCCCGTGTTCAAGGAGACACCAAAAATCCCAACGCCTCAAGGGACCCTCACCCCACTGCCTGCTTCTCTTTCTCAAGCAACATGTATGATTCTCTCTTTCTCTTTCCTCTATTATCTCTTTTTCCTTGTAAATTCTAGTGTCAGGTGATATGCTTTACAAGGTGCAACAATGGTGCAATTGTGCTAAAAATTTCCAACCCCAAATACCCCTTAGGATATCCTGTGATTGTTGTAACGAGTGTTTCACACTCGATTCCCAAGCCGATTTGGGAGGGTGGAGCATTCCTTCACCCACAAAGAAACTCACACACAAGTAATGTATACAAGGTGTTCGATAAATTACCTCATTGGTGATTTTAGTCCTAATGGGAGCCCGAGTCTCCCGGATTGGTTGTTTTGTGTTAGAAAAACATAATAGATATGAAAATCTAAGTGTGGGGTGACTCTACGGAGTCGGGGTGGATTGATTAAGTGTGTTTGCAATTACATACAGGTTGTGCAGTGCCGAAATTTAGATGCTAATACGCTTACTTGATGAAGGCGAAGTCTGAGTAGCCTATGGTTTAAAGTAATCAGCATATCTTAGAGCTTTAAGTGCGGGGTCACTCCGACCTTTTTTTTTATTTTATAGTTGTTGTTCCTTGCATTGAAAATTGGCATGGTTGACAGGTACGTGCAATATGGTTCATCCAACAACTAGTTCTAAGGTATCGGCTAAGGCCAAGACACTACCAAAGGCAAAGGCCACCTCGTCAGGCCCACCGCCAAAGAAAAGGAACAGAGTTGAGGCTACCTCTAGTAGTCACAGTGGTAAATCAAAGCAAGTAGCTTCTGCTTCTACTGGGGCAAAATTCAAGAGAGAGCGACTCGTGAGTATGGCATCAAGAGTGTGCCCCCATCTGGGAGGGAATGGTACAGGAAGTGTCGCCCAAACTTATATCTCCCTGATTTTGCAGTTGATGAGCACAGATTGAAGTCCCATTACCCTCATATTTGGGAAAGAATACATAAACTAGGACTGGGTTTTGTATTTAAAAATTCGGGAGAGGCAAACTTTAGCTTAGTGCGCGAGTTCTACGCCGGATGGAAACTTGAGGATAAGGATCAATCGGTGCCTATTCGTGGGAGGCTTATCGATATTTCGGCTAGTGCATTATGCAGATTTTTGGATGCCCCTGATGTACCGTGTAGTCCGTTGTGTGAATTTATTGACTGACCTGCTTACACAGATATTAGGCACACATTGTTTAATTCGAATGCGGTGTGGACACGGTACAAGAGATACAACACATGTACTTATTTGCCTAAATTAAAGGTTTCAAAAATTGCTAAAGTGTGGTTGCGCTTAGTGAACACGAGACTACTTCTGTGTGATCGTGATTCTGCTGTTGTCCGAGAGAGGGTATGTCTAGTGTATTTCTTGATGAAAGGGTGGTCGTGAATGTGGCCAGTTGATACGTAGCCAAACGGAACAATCTAGAAAGGGCACGCTGACTAGGATATTCTTTGTCAAATCTGCTTACGCAATATTTGCGTAGAGAGCAATTGGATGAGGAGCCCACATTTGACATATTGATTCCAGCCACATCTCGAGCTACCGACAATGCAATTATCCGTGGGATAGATAAGGAAGATGGTACGACAATGACTACAGTGGAGCGTCAGGCTCATAATGAGAGCATCTTGGCGCATTTGTATGGGATGATGGATTTGCAGTTGAGGGTTGGGGGTAGTCCTTCTACTTCAAAGGAGAGGACTCAGTTGACTAAGCGGTTCCCGCTCACCATACCTACACAGTGACTAGTTGGTTTAGCTATGTGTCAAGGGGTGCCACCATAGGAAGATATCAACACTCTGGAGCATTCGGTACAGGTGATGAGGAGAAGGTTGATCTAGCAGTTGATGCCACTGGTGAGGATCTGGGTGACGACGTTGATGATTGGGATGAGGCTAATCGAGCCTTCTTCGATGAGGGCCATCGTCTCGCGGATTGATCAGGGAGTTCTTATTCACTCTTTCAACTTTAATTATGCATTGGGGACACGAATGTTTTAAGTATGAGGTGGATAAATCTCGTTGTACATAGTAGTAATAAATTAGTAACCATATTAGCTTTTTTTATTTTTTATTTCTAGCATTTTTTTTTTAATTTCTAGCTTCTTATTTTCTTTATTGTTAGCTTCTTATTTTCTTTATTGTTAGCTTCTTATTTTATTATTTTAAGATACTTTAGAATCGTATTGAGTGGTGTCGTAGTTTTTATTTTTATTTTTATTTTTTTCAAAAAAAAGTATACAAAAAAGGAAAAAAAAGGGCTTTCCTCGATGATAGATCTCTTAGACAATTTTCTCGAGGGATAAATGTCTAAAAAAATACAAAAATATGTCTTTTATTTTCTTTAGGTAATAATAATTCTTCATGGTTTTTCTTCATGCCTCGGTTCTTTTTCATGGGATGTAACTTGAATGGGGTAGTAGTTTTAATTTTTTATTTTTGCTTTCGGAGTAGTATGTAGGAAATAAAGGAGAAGAATTGATGTGATTTGCAATTTTTAACTTGTTTGATAGTTGCATACTTAGGTTCTGGCGTGTGTTTCACCTTTCCTTAGCTTTAAATATGTAACAACCCGACCGGTTGTTTTACTTTCTAGAACCCCATACCCCTAAATGAGACTTTCCGTACTTGCTTTTATTGATTTATGACCTGAGGGAGTGGTTGGTTCGGGATTTGGAAGGGTTTGAGTTGGAATTGGAACATTTGGTTCCTTAAGGTTGGCCAAGCTTGACTTCAGTCAATATTTTGAGTAAACGACTTTGGAATCGGGATTTGAAGGTTCCAATAGGTTCGTATGATGATTTCGGACTTGGGCGTACGTTCAGAATGTGTTTTGGATGACCCAGGAGCATTTCGGTGCCAAATAGCGAAATAAGATTCTTGAAGTTCTATAATTGAGGTTTGGAATATGTTTTGATGATATCGAGGTCCAAACGGAATTTCGGACTAGGAATAGTTCCTAATGTCATTTAAGACTTGCACGCAAAATTTGGTATCATTCCAATTAGTATAAGTACGTCTCGACGTGTTAGAAGTAGATTTAAGAACTCAAAGTTCATATGTTTGATTTAATTGATTTTAGGGTGTGGTTCTAATTTTTGATGTTGTTTCAGGCGTTTCGAAGGTTTGAGCAAGTCCGTTTTATGATTTATAACTTTTTGGTATGTTTGTCGCGCGAGGCGAGTCCAAGCTCAAAATAAGCTGCTGGTGCACAAGTTCTGTTGCAACCGCACATGCGGTTGGCCAGCCGCAGGTGCGAGACCGCATAAGTGGTCGAACCCTCGCAGATGTGGCCATAGAGCGGATGCCCACGTTCCGCAGAAGCGGTGGCGCAGGTGCGGGCAGCCTTTCGCAGGTGCGATCCTTGCCATCCCTTCCTCTTTCCGCAAATGCGGATGATGGTCCGCAGAAGCGAGACTGCAGGTGCAGTCCACAAGCCGCAGGTGTGAAAGGACCGGAAGCAGTAAGGTTATTTTAAAAACGGGACTTAGGCATATTTGAGGTCATTTATTGCATCCTTGGGCGATTTAGGAGCTTCTAAAGGGGGGATTTCAACTTAGTATTGTGAGGTAAGTTATTCCTACTTAATGTGAGTTTAATACTTGGTTTTTGGGGGGATTAACACATAAAGATTAGTGAAAATTATGGGTTTAGAGTAAAACCTAGGTTTTTTATAAAAATGGGATTTAACCACGAAATTAGTTATGGAATCTAGTAAAAATTATATATTATCGATCCTTAGGTTATGGGTAATAACTTCCCTTAAGAATTTTTGGAATTCGAGCACGTGGGCCCGGGGGTGAATTTTAGGAATCTTGCCTTTGGGGTTGGATAATCACTTTATAGCTAGAATATGAACTTTTAAGCCTATAATGATTGGTTTTTACGCTATTTGAATAGTTTCGGTTTGTGCGGCTCCGGTTTGAGGGTTTGAGAGCATTCTTCAGTTGGAAGGAGGCTCGAAACGAGGTAAGTCTCTTTTCTAACCTTGTAAGAGGGAATTGTCCCCATAGGTGAAGTAATTAATTATGTGCTACTATTTGTGGGGGCTACGTACGTACGAGGTGATGAGAATCCGTGCGTAGCTACTATCATGCTAAGTCCGGGTAGCCTAGGACCCAAAAGCATGCTTACTTGTTATACTTGAAACTTTATTGTAAATTAAACCTGATTAGATCATATAAATTTGGTAAATAAATCCTAATAGATTGAAAAATATATTCTTGACCATAAAAGGGAAGTTCACATTTCTTAAGTATTTATTTTCTTGATAAATTTTTTATTTTCCTACTTGATGTCCTTAATTGTATTGACCGCGTCGCATGTATGATTCGTGAGGGGGGTAATAGATGCATCTATGGTTCGCGTCGTTTGACCCTCCGGCAGTGCACATTTTATTATTATGTTGGATCGGGTCGTACACCCACGACAATGTCTGCGCATGGTATTTGCTTGGCACTACTGCGGCTTGATTTGTTTAAAATGCCTTAGAACACAAATTGTCAACTGAAATGATAAGAATTTACGTATATCTATATTTATGGAAAATCTTGTTATTTCCTGTTACTTTTGCTATTTAGCCATGATATCCATGCCCAGTCACATGCTTAATTATATTGTTTAGCCCCTAGTAAGTGTCAAGTCGACCCCTCGTCACTACTTCTTCGAGGTTAGAATGGATACTTAATGGGTACATAATGTTTATGTACTCATGCTACACTTCTGTACTTAATTGTACAGGTTCTGAGGTAGGTGCATCTGGTTACCAGTCCGGAGCGTGTTCTTAATATTGAGGCAGAAATTTAATGGTGAGTTGCTTATCCTGATGTCGTTCAGCAGCGCGTTGGAGTCTTTTCTTTTGCTTATTCTGTCTATTCTATTTCAGACAGTAGAGTAGATGTATTATTTTGTTCCTTCTACTAGATGCCCATATACTTGTGACACTACTTCCTGGCACAACATTGGTAGACTATTCTTTTGGGGATGTAATTATTTGAACTTGACTTCTTTTGATCATTGCAATCTAATTTGCCTTCATCATTTGCTATTTTTGAATGTTTAGTAATTTAAATTAAGATATTGTTTGAAAGGTTTTTAATAAAACAAATGAGACTCACTTGATAAATAGTGTTGGCTTGCCTAACTTCGGTGTTGGGCGCTACCGCGACCTAGAATGGAATTTGGGTCGTGACAACATGGTATCATAGCCCTAGGTTCACGTAGGTCTCACAAGTAATCGTCAAACCTAATAGAGTCTTGCTGATCGGTATGAAGACGTTTCTATTTATCTTCTGGAGGCTATGGGGTGTTAGGAAATTTCTTTTTATCATCTTCTATCGTGCAGTTGATGGTATACTAAATTTCAATCTTCTATTTTCTCACAAATGGTGAGGACGCGTACAACCGACGTTCCAAACCCTGGGGAGCCGCTCCCCCTGTTGCTAGAGGCCGAGGCAGATGCTAGGGGAGGGCACCAGCCCGAAGTAGGGGACGAGGGCGTCCTAGAGCTGCCCCAGTTGCACCACCAGTGGATCCAGCAGAGGATCCTATCGTTGAGGAGCAGGGCGAGGTGCCCGCAGCAGATCCAGCCCCGGTGGATTTCATGACGGCCCCGGGCTTTCAGGAATTCATGGGCCATATGATGCGGTTCATGGACACTATGACCCAGGCTGGTTTATTTCCAGTGGACCTGGCCACATCTCAGGCAGGAGGGAGAGCACAGACCCCTACTGCCCATGCCCTGGGACATGCAGCTGCGGTATATCAGACTCTTGGTAGACTACCCGCGGGTGGGGCCTAACCAATTGCAGAAGTAGTACCTGAGCCCAGACCAGTTACGGACGGCGATCGACAGAAGTTATTAGACAGATGGACTAGACTACACCCTCATTCTTCGGAGGCGAGCGTCATGAGGATGCTCAGGATTTCATTGATAGGTGCAGGGACAGACTGCATAACATGAGGATACTGGAGTCTCACGGGGTTTACTTCACCACTTTTCAGTTGGAGGGCAGGGCCCGTAGGTGGTGGAAGTCTTATATTCTTGGCAGAACAGCGGGGTCTCCCCTATCACTTGGGAGCAGGTCACACAACTTTTTCTGGACAGTTATATTCCACCCTCTGAGAGGGAAGAGCTGTGGTACCAATTTGAGCAGCTTGAGAAGGGTCAGTGTTAGTGACCAACTACGAGGCGAGGTTTTCTGAGTTGTCTCGTCATGCACTCATGATACTTACTACTGACGCAGAGAGAGTGCACAAGTTTGTAGCAGGGTTGCACTCTTGTATCAGGGCCAACATGTCCCGAGAGGTTGAGATGGGGACTCCTTATCAGCTGGTAGTGGATATTGCTCGCAGGATTGAGGGATGTCTGAGGAGTAGAGATCAGGGGCATCATGACAAGAGGGCTCGATTTTCTGGAGATTTTAGAGGTGCTCCGGCTAGGGGCAGAGGTCAGTTTGGGAGGGGCCAGCCTAGCAGGCCCCCATATTCAGCACCACCACCTTCTCGAGGTGCTCTAGTGAGGCCATATTTCAGTGCGATGCCGGAGAGTTCTTATCACCCACCAGCTATTTAGGGTTCCTCCGGCGGGCATTCTAGCCATCAGGTTCTTCCAGCCCCTATTTCAGTGCCATGCTAGAGAGTTCATACTGTCCCGCAACCATTCAGTGTTCCTACGGTGGGTGTTCCGGCCACCAGGGCCAGTCTTCAGGGCAGCAGTATATGGTGCCGAGAGTTTGTTATGAGTGTGAGGATCCAGGCCGCATGAGGAGGACTTTTCCCATGCTCCGGGGCAAGGCAATACAGCAGAGTCATCAGCCTATAATTACAACACCAACAGTCCGGCCGCCCAGAGGCGGAGGACATGTGGGTAGGGGTTGTCCTAGAGGTGGAGGCCAGGCAGGGGGAGCTCAGTCAGCTTCTGTCCAGTCAGGTGGAGGCCAGCCAGCCAACACTCCAGCTAGATTCTATGCTTTTCCGACCAGACCAGATGCATTGGCCTCAGATGCAGTTATCACAGGTATTATCTCCGTCTGTGGTAGGGAGGATTCAATATTATTTGATCCAGGGTCTACCTATTCATATGTATCATCTCTGTTTTCTCATTTACTGGATATTCCTCATGAGTCCTTGGGTACTCCTATTTATGCGTCCACTCCCGTAGGCGATTTTGTGGTTGTGGACCAGATCTATCGGTCCTGTGTGGTCACATTTTGTGGGTTCGAGACCAGAGCAGACCTCTTGTTGCTTGATATGACTGATTTTGAGGTCATCCTGGGCATGGACTGGTTATCTCCTTATTGCCATCCTAGACTGCCATGCCAACACTGTTCCTTTAGCCATGCCTGAGTTTCCAAGATTGGAATGGAGAGGTTCCTCAGTTAGTGCAGCTAGTCGAGTTATTTCTTTTCTGAAGGCTCGACGTATGGTCGAGAAGGGTTGTTTGGCTTATCTCGCTTATGCGCGGGACAACACCGCAGAGTCTCCAACGATTGATTCAGTCCCAGTAGTCTGGGATTTCGCCGATGTGTTTCCTTCCAACCTCCCAAGCATGCCGCCAGAGTGTGATATTGATTTCTGTATTGACTTGGCCCCAGGAACCTAGCCTATATCTATTCCATCATACCGTATGGCTCCTAAAGAATTGAAAGAATTGAAGGAACAACTTGAGGAGTTGCTAACTAAGGGGTTTATCAGACCGAGTGTGTCACCTTGGGGTTCTTCATTGTTATTTGTGAAGAATAAAGATGGGACTATATGGATGTGTATTGACTACTGCCAGTTGAACAAAGTTATCATCAAGAAAAAATACCCGTTTTCGCGCATCGATGATTTGTTTGACCAGTTGCAAGGTGCTAGGGTGTTTTCTAAGATTGATTTGAGATCGGGGTATCATCAGCTAAAGATTTGGGACTCAGATATTCTGAAGACTGCCTTCCGTACTAGATATGGTTATTATGAGTTCTTGTGATGTCATTTGGCTTGACTAATGCCCTAAAAACGTTTATGGATTTGATTAACATGCTGTTCAGGCCTTATATTGATTCTTTTGTTATTGTCTTCATTGATGACATCTTGATCTACTCACGTAGCCTGGGGGAGCACGAGCAGCATTTGAGAGTAGTGCTTCAGACTTTGCGGGAACAAAAGTTGTATGACAAGTTCTCCAAGTGTGAGTTTTGGTTAGATTCTGTGGAATTCTTGTGGCATGTGGTATCCAGAGAGGGTATCAAGGTGGATCCCAAGAAGATTGAGGAAGTTCAGAGTTGTCCACGCGCTACTTCAGCGACCGAGATCGGGAGTTTCTTGGGATGCAGGTTATTATCGTCGGTTTGTGGAGGGATTTTCATCCATTGCAGCCCCTCTAACTAGGTTGACCCAGAAGGGTGCCCCGTTTCGATGGTCCGACATGTGTGAGGCGAGCTTTCAGAAGCTCAAGACAACTTTGACCACGGCTCCAGTGCTAGTGTTGCCTTCTGTTCGGGGATGTATACAATTTATTGCGATGCTTCGCGCATTGTCTTGGGATGTGTATTGATGTAGGAGGGACGAGTTATTGCATATGCACCACATCAGCTGAAGGTTCATGATAAGAACTACCCTGTGCACGATTTAGAGTTGGCAGCGATTGTTCATGCTCTTAAGATTTGGAGGCATTACTTGTATGGAGTGTCTTGTGAGGTTTATACAGACCACCATAGTTTGCATCACTTGTTCAAGCAGAGGGATCTTAATTTGAGGCAGCGTAGATGGCATGAGTTGCTGAAGGATTATGACATCACTATTCTTTATCATCCGGGCAAGGCGAATGTAGTTGCAGATGCCTTAAGCTGGAAGGCAGAGAGTATGGGTATCTTGGCATTCATTTCGTCGGAGGAGAAGCCACTAGCTTGGGATATCCAGTCCTTGGCTAACAGAATTGTGAAGCTGGACATTTTGGAGCCCAGCCAAGTTCTAGCATGTGTTGTCGCTCAGTCTTCATTATTGGGTCAGATCAAGGCTTGGCATTTAGATGATCCGCATTTGGCAGTTCTCAGAGAGACGGTGCTACAAGGTGGTGCCAAGGAGGTAGGATGGTGTTCTACGACTTTAGGGTCGCCTATGTGTTCCTAATGTTGATGGCCTGAGGGAGAGGATTCTAGAGTAGGCACACAGTTCACTGGAGGGGCTAACCAGACGAGGAGGCGACTTGGGAGTCCGAGGAGGAAATGCGGAGCATATATCCACACTTGTTCATCACTCCAGGTATGATTTTAGACCCGTTCGAGGACGAACATTTGTTTAAGAGGTGGAGAATGTAATGACCCGGCCGGTCGTTTTTCTTTCCACAACCCCGTACCCCTAATGAAACTTCCCATACTTGCTTTTATTGATTTATGACTTTCGGGAGTGGTTGGCTCTGGATTTGGAAGGGTTTAGGTTTGAATTGGAACACTTGGTTCCTTAAGGTTGGCCTAAAAGGCCAAGTTTAAGTTCGGTCAACCTTTTGAGTAAACAACCTCAAAATCGGGAGCGTTTCAGCACCAAATAGCGAAATACGATTCATGAAGTTCTATAATTGAGGTTTGGAATGTGTTTTGATGATATCGAGGTCCAAACAGAACTACGAGACCGGGAATAGTTTCGTAATGTCATTTAAAACTTGCAAGAAAAATTTAGTATCATTTCGAGTAGTATAAGTACGTCTCAGTGTGTTCGAAGTAGATTTAATAACTCAAAGTTCATAAGTTTGATTTTATTGGTTTTAGGGTGTGATTCTTAGTTTTGATGTTGTTTCGGGCGTTCTGAAGGTTCGAGCAAGTTCGTTTTATGATTTAGAAATTGTTGGTATGTTTGGACGGGGCCTCGAGGGCCCCGGATGCCATTCGGACGTCGCGCGAGGCGAGTCCAAGTTCAAAATGAGCTGCTGGTGCACAAGTTCTGGTGCGACCGCACCTGTGGTTGGCCAGCCGCAGGTGCGAGACCGCAAAAGCGGTCGACCCCTCGCAGATGCGGCTATAGAGCGGATGCCCAGGTTCCGCAGAAGAGGTGCCGCAGGTGCGGGCACCCTTTCGCAGGTGCGATCCTTGCCAACCCTTCCTTTTTCCGTAGATGTGGATGATGGTCTGCAGAAGCAAGATCGCAGGTACGAAAGGACTGGAGGCAGTAAGATTATTTTAAAAAGGGGACTTAGGCATTTTTTAGGTAATTTATTGCATCCTTGGGCGATTTAGGAGCTTCCAAACTGGGGATTTCAACTTAGCATTGTGAGGTAAGTTATTCCTACTTAATGTGAGTTTAATACTTGGTTTTTGGGTGGATTAACACATAAAGATTAGTGAAAATTATGGGTTTATATTAAAACCTAGGGTTTTGATAAAAATAGGATTTAACCACGAAATTAGTTATGGAATCTAGTAAAAATCATATATTATCGATCCTTAGGTTATGGGTAACAACTTCCCTTAAGAATTTCCGGAATCCGAGCACGTGGGTCCGGGGGTGAATTTTAGGAATCTTGCCTTCGGGGTTGGATAATCACTTTAATAGCTAGAATATGAACTTGTAAGCCTATAATGATTGGTTTTTACACTATTTGAATAGTTTCGGATTGTGCGGCTCCCGTTTGAGGGTTTGAGAGCATTCTTCAGTTGGAAGTAGGCTCGAAATGAGGTAAGTCTCTTTATTAACCTTGTAAGAGGGAATTGTCCCTATAGGTGAAGTAATTAACTATGTGCTACTATTTGTGGGGCTACGTACGTACGAGGTGATGAGAGTCCGTGCGTAGCTACTATTATGCTAAGTCCGGGTAGCCTAGGACCCAAAAGCATGCTTACTTGTTATACTTGAAACTTTATTGTTAATTCAACTTGCTTAGATCATATCAATTTGGTTAATAAATCCTAATAGATTGAACAATATATTCTTGACCATAAAAGGGAAGTTGACATTTCTTAAGTATTTGTTTTCTTGATAAATTTTTGATTTGCCTGCTTGATGTGCTTAATTGTATTGACCGCGTCGCATGTATGATACGCGAGCGGGGTAATAGATGCATATATGGTTTACGCCATTAGATCCTCCGGCAGTGCACATTTTATTATTATGTTGGATCAGGTCGTACACCCACGGCACTGTCTGCGCATGGTATTTGCTTGGCACTACCACAACTTGAATTGTTTAAAATGCCTTAGAACACAAATTGTAACCTAAAATGATAAGAATTTATGTATATCTATATTTATGGAAAAACTTGTTATTTCTTGTTATTTTTTCTATTTAGCCATGATATCCATGTCCAGTCACATGCTTAATTATATTGTTTAGCCCCTAGTAAGTGTCAAGTCGACCCCTCGTCACTACTTCTTTGAGGTTAGACTGGATATTTACTGGGTACATAATGTTTATGTACTTATGTTGTGCTTCTGTACTTAATTGTACAGGTTCTGAGGCAGGTGCATCTAGTTACCAGTTCGGAGCGCGTTCTTGATATTGAGGCAGAGATTCCACGGTGGGCTGCTTATTCTGATGCCGTTCAGCAGCGCGTTGGAGTCTTTTCTTTTGCTTATTCTGTCTATTCTATTTCAGACAGTAGAGTAGATGTGTTTTTTTGTTCCTTCTACTAGATGCCCATATACTTGTGACACTAGTTCCTGGCACAAACATTGGTAGACTATTCTTTTGGGGATGTAATTATTTGAACTTGACTTCTTTTGATCATTGCAATCTAATTTGCCTTCATCATTTGCTATTTTTGAATGTTTAGTAATTTAAATTAAGATATTGTTTGAAAGGTTTTTAATAAAATAAATGAGACTCACTTGATAAATAGTGTTGGCTTGCCTAACTTCGGTGTTGGGCGCCATCCCGGCCTAGAATAGAATTTGGGTCGTGACAAAATATATGATGATGCCTTGGTAAAAATGAATAGCATGTGGTATAACTCCTATGTCTCGATTGCTTGACTTGTGTTCACTTTGTTCTTTATGCTTAATATATCTCTTGGATTTGTTAATACTTGTTTGATTGAGAGTCCGAACGAAACCATATTTAGGGAGTCATTTGCCATGTGTGAAGTGAGTTCTTTGCATAGTCCATGTTATTGCATTTGAGTATAGAACTTTCCCGGAAAGTGAATTGAATCAAAATCCTAGGTGTTGCTCGGTTTGAAATGTGATGTTAGGCATTCTTTAATCTTTTTGAGCATTGTTTCCTATCACAAATAAATCATCCCTAGTTACCCCTTTTGAGCCTATAAGCCTTTCTTCTTGCACCCGCATTGCAAGCCTATCCCCGTTTATTCTTAATTGAATCATTTTGATCCTTGGACCTCTTAAATCACTTGAATTGTAAAGAGAGAGATAGAAAGAAGTAATGAGGAAACTTGGGGTAGCTTTGAGTGGAACAACTAGAAGGAAGAAATGTGCACTTGTTCTATAAATAGCATTCATTAGCGGCAAGGAAAAAATACAAAAGGAAAAAAAGAAAAAAAAAGAGAATAAATGAATAAATAAAGGTATATTATTTTTACTATTGGATGTGATCTGAAGCAGTGCGTAAAGAAGAAGAAAAAATATTATGGATGAGTGTCGATGCCTGTTTTCCCGCGAAAGCGGTTTCGACATGTGGCAACTCTTTTAAATGGGTATTAAGAGAAAGAGTTGCCACCTAACGATTTTAAGGTGCGTTAGGGCACCTATTTTCAAATAACTCTGTTTGACTAGTCAACGCCACCAAAGATCGGGTAAGGGCTCAAATTACCTCAAAGAGAAGGTGTTAGGCATTCTTCGAGGTCCACAATTGTGGTTTCCGTACGAATTTTACACTGTGGATTATATGATTAAACTAGGCGAGCATATAAGTTAAGAAATTTATGAAAATTTAAATTCCTATTATGACATAAACCAGTGTAAGGAAAATCATCATTAAACTTTATGAAAAATTGATACAGGTTCTAAAAATCCTAAGGATTACAACTGTGTCGGTCTATGTTTAATGACTAAATCCTTTTAGCAAACGTATAAGGAAAGGGAGGTCCTAAAGTTTTTAGCCTAAAGGATCACCCCGCGCAACATAATACTTTGCAATTTCCTTTAGGTAGGAGTTTCTCATATTATTCAGCAGGCACAAACTATCATCTCCTGCTACCCGATTACTATGTTGAAGTTGCTTACTTAAAAGCGTTCTAATACAATTCTAAGTCGTGGCCTATGTGTGGGTTACCTATCCTATGCCTAGGGTCCAAGAGGCTTTGGACCTACTATTTGGAAGTTTTAGATCAGCTCTGTTGCTCAAAAAGATAAAACTAGGCGACAATCAAAACAGATAGGACTTCACGTGATTGCAATAAAAGGGGCTTAAGTAACCTCCACACATAAGCAGGAAAAGCACGCAGACAGATTTCTGGTTAGGCAATATATGGCATTAAGACGTGTTGGAATCGTTGAGTCCTATAGGCATAATTTCTATGTGATTCTGGATTCCAGTATTATATAGGCAGTGCTATAATTTCTGGACTAACGTATAGGAAAATTAGAGTGTTGCAAGTCCTATAGACATGATATCTAAACGTTTGTGTAAATAGGCAGTGAGTCGTCGAAAAACATCTTATGGGCAGGTTTTCTAACGATTGACAATTAGGCTTGGTTTTATAACACTTTATTCCTATACACATGTCATCTAGGCGGGGCAGGTAATGAAAACAATAAAAATAGTCGATTAAAAGATTAGAATCCTATAGTCATAATTTCTAGATAGGTAGTACACTTAAAAGTAATAGAAACAATTGACCAATTGGTTATTTGAAGTCCTATAGGCATGGTATCTAGGTGAATAAAGCATATGTTATACATCTTATAGGCATGTTATCTAAATGTACAGTAGTAACATAGAAATGAGTATGGTAGATACTTCGACTAACGTGTTTGAATAGTGTACAAGTGAGGTGTGCATGATTCCTATAGGCATGATTTTTATTAGTGTGCACCATACCAAACGAAATAACAAACAAGGCATGCTGAACGAACTAGTAAATATAACACACAGACCCTATAGGCATGTTTTCTACCCTTTCATGCAAATATGAGAATACATGTTTTCCCAATTTCGCTAATTCCCCATTATTCAGTTTTACAGGTTATTACAGACTATATTAAGCAAAGCTCCATACCAATTACAAATATAGAATAACCTAGTAACACATATGGGCTTTCCAATATGCTCAGAACTTCAAACGGACATCGGGCTCAAACTTCAAATGCAAACATTGCATTTTAGACCTCCAATACCAAAACAGCCCAACATACCAGGCCCAAATGAATAACTTACTTAACCAAAGGAATGCCCAATTCAGCCTTACAGGTGACAAAATACTCATGGAATTGATAACAACTTCCATACTTAACTCTTAAGGCTAACAACAATTCCATCCAAAACACATAGACAAGGATACATGAAATACATACAAGTTCATAAGATGGATTCATGCTTACATTTTAGAAACAAAGCTAAAGTAACAGAATTGACCGTCATAGGATAATGAACTATTCCAAGAAAGAGTTTCAAAAGTAAACTGATTTAGAATTAGCCTAAAGAACCTTAGACACAAGATTTCAAGCATGAGAAAATCTTATAGAGTCATAGACAAGAACAAATGTAGCATAGCCTTCACATGAAAAGTTCTAACATGAAGGCTTAATGAAGACAACATAATAGAACTTAATCGAGAATGAGAAAATTTTAACATGTTGAGTATCAATTACAATACCAGAAGACTTATAGTGAACAAAATATGTCACCTTCACATCAGGCAAACATCAAACCTTATGCTAGTTGGTCACATATATGGGGAAAATCCTAGTTATGGTATCTACTCTAAAGGTCTGAATTGATACTAAGGAACACAAGATTGAGAAAGTCAAGAACTCAGTAGAGTTACAAATAGCATGAGAAATGATCATGGCTAATAGGAGAATTCCATAAAGATAATAGGTTGGGCATGAATGTCTCAACATGAATTAGAACACATTTTGAGCATGAGTTAGTTATCATGATATTACAGAACAAGGCAAGAAACTAAACCTAGAATAAACAATAGTAACAAGCATTCGAGCATATGCATTAGCAGGCATGCCTAAGAAGGCAGAATCAAAATAGGCAGGCTGAACTACTAGAAGGCATAGAGCCTTAACAAGAACTTCAAAACATATAATGGCATGTTGACTCATACAAACTCCTAGAGTCATAGATATGCAGAACATGAATAGAAAGAAAATGAAATTGCAAGAGTCATAGATACATTACCAATTACAGAAGAACAAGTAAACAAGAAGAGTGATTTCAGCAACACTTCAGTGTTAATAGCAAACGAACAGTAAAATCCAGGAATCTCAGTGTGTCAGAGTTCCCAAGGGTTTCAAATGAACCCCGGGCAGTGCTCACACTGAGAAAAGTTCGAGAATCTAATTCCGATGGCCTTGGCTTTCAGCCGGCCAAAATTTGAGCCTCAGAATAGCGTAAGACAAGAAAGAATAAGAAAGACAGTAGTAGTTTTTAGCGATTAGAGTCCGTCCAAAGGGGAAATTAGGGAAGGGTTTATGTAGCAGTCCAAATCAAGCATCTAAACAAGGAAACACAATAAATCAAACATAAATAAGGAAGGGAGAGCATGCTGAATCGTTTAAGAAACAAATTAAGAAAAGGAATCAGGAAAACCCTAATTTGACCGGATATCAAAAATTAGTTGAGGATCTATGTAAAGCAGACCCATATGACCTTGTTGTGATGCATATAGACAAAATATGTGGGTGTAAATAATAAATTTGGATGATTAAGTCATCTCAAAATAATTTAACGAGATAATTAATAAATAATCAAGTAACTTAAATGCAAAGAAATCAATTTTAAAGCTCTAAAAATTATGGAAACTTATAGAAAATACTTGTATAAATATTGTAAATTAAGTAATGACACAAAATGACATTTTGAAAGTATATATACTTATTTGAAAAATATGAGGGCAAAATTGGGTATCAACAGTGAGCTATCTTGTGATGATTGAAGTGGATTAAATGAATGTTGTGCCTAAAGTTGAATATGTGATTTTTTAAAGTGCTTAGGAGGGTTAGACACTATATCCTAAATATATCCTACTCGTCTCTTAACCCAAATTACAACCATAATAAAGTCCTAGTTGATTTCGGTCCGAGCGGGCCTACATTAGTAGAGGTTTACATAATGGGCAAACATATGGTACCTTTTGCATGCATGTGAATTCTTTGAGAAAGTGAGTGATTTTTCTTCATATGTGTGAGTCCTTAAAATATATTCGATCATGTGATTTGGATGTGTGGACTGCTTACTCTTTGTTTTATTGTGAGTGCACATGATTTCACAAAGGATAAGTAACATTATTAGACCTCTCTGTTAGATTAAGTATTCAAGCCTCGAGTGCATTGCGACATTGAGTTAGTTTTCAAAGCTAGGATTGTTATAATCAAGTGGTTCCTGAGTTGGATGTTTTAAAATTTGGCATGAGTATGGAAAGTGTATTTTGACCGCATATGTTATCAACTATGGAATTAGGTGTAGCGTGCTGCGAATGTGTGGCTTGTTGGGTCCTTGAAGAGGAAGTGTTTGGTTGTTTAACTCGAGGGAAAACAACATTTAAGTATGGGGTGTTGATGTCGTGCTATAATTTCATATATTTGGCCGTTATTTACCCCGCTTGCTTGTTATTTGGATGCTAACTTGTGCGGAAATTGAGCTTAATAGAGCTTATTTCACGTGTAGGAATGTTTGGGCATGAATTGGAGAAGTTGCACGAAATAGTACCTCAGAGCTACAAAAATGGAGCAATAAAAGAAGGCGTGCAAGGCAATGAAATGTCATGGCCATGGATAGTGCAAGGCCTTGTCCAGGACACTGTCATTGGCACCCTTGCCAGCACCACGCGCAGAAACATTGGCGCCCCTGAGAGTGCCTCACGCAGAAATGTTGGTGCCTATGATAGTGCCTCGTGCCGACGTTGCTATCCGAGCCAATTTTATTACTTCACTATTTTTGGACATGTAGGCTTCGGCTCCAACCCTATAAATACCTCTTAAAGTTAGTTTTTAAAGGGTTAGACGTCATTAGAGAGGCAAGAGGCTACAGAACACTTTTGAAGCACGAATCACTCGAGTTTTTCTCTCCACTTTTATTTAATTTGTAGTTCAATGCTTTTAGATATTACTATGATTATTTACACAGTTATGAGTAGCAAATTGTCATCTAGGGTTGATGAAACCAATTTTTGAATGAAGTCTTGATTGCGTTTTGATATAATTGAGCCGCTTTTACTCTTTAATTATTCAACTATGTGTCTCTTGTGGTTAATTGAAGGGACCTTGATTAATCGTGTCTAGTTATCGTGTGTTGCTTGAGAGAGAACACTTGATTATATTTTTGTTGAACAACGCTAATTTCGAGTAAGTTAAGAGATTAACTACTTGAATTTAAAATCGGGATTAGAGATAACGAAGCTTTGGTGCGATATTTATGAGTTGTACGAATTGCCAGCTAGAGTAGTTAGAGAGAATACTTCAAGTAAATTATCATAATTGATCGAGAGATAATTGCAGTAAACAAGAGCTCATCATCTTTAGAGAGTGTTGCAGTGAGATTATAGCTAACGTGTCAGGAATTAATCCGGCAATTGGGGAAGTCATAAAACCCGAGATTGTTTTATCTTTGATTCAACCTCATTCTTGCTAGTCGATAGTTTTTATTGTCATTTCTTCTTAGTTAAGTAATTTTTGTTAATTCGCAAATCAAATCCTGAACTCTGAAAGTTGTCTGAGCTTATCTTTAGTGATACTGAAAAGTTGTAGCAAATAGGTTAGTTTCCTATAGGATTCGACTCCGGACTCTTAAATCAGATTCTTCTTGCAGCGACTGCTTAGTCCTTTTTATAAGGCATAGTTGGGCGTGATCAACACACACGTTGAGGCCCATGTAAATCAGTCTCACCATAAAAATTCAATCACTGATAACCGCAATGAGGGGGATTAGGCCACGCCAGTCCATGGCGTGCAATATCCGTGGCATGTTCGAGAGACAACTCCCGATGATGCTGAAGACGAGCACGTCGTTGAAATAGTAAGGATCCTGAGAGAGCAACAAAAAGCCACTATGGTACACCTCTCATGATAGGATCAGTTCATGACAAAGTTAAAGCAGGCGTTGTCAGGTGTTTTCAACAACGCTAATGGACAAGGTCCAGTTCTGCCCAGTGCTCCCCCAAATCAAACAACATAGAGGGTCAACAACAACACCCCAAGAGGTGAAGTCGGCTTCGACAAGGCCGAGGGGAATAGAAGCGGATCCGACAACAACAATGAGAATGATCCTTTTAAAATCGAGATCATGCAGTTTTTAGGGAAATAAACACACGAATGGATCATATTCCAGGCGCACCACCAGTGTTGAAAGGACAAGATTCAAATAAATATACCCAGTTGCTGTTCAACCTAAGCGAGGCACTAGAGTTGATCCCGAAGCGGTTAAAAATTCTAGACATGCGGATATATGATGGGACTTCAAGTCCTCAGGATCACATTGCCACCTATACAATGATGGTGAAGGGAAATAATTTAGCTCCGCACGAGATTGAGTCAGTCTTGCTGAAGAAATTTGGGGAGACCCTAACGAAGGGGGACCTGATATGGTATTAACTCTTGCCCGAGCACTTAATATATTCGTTCGAGATGCTCGTGGGTTCTTTAATCAAGGCTCATGCCGAGGCCAGAAAGGTACAGGCCCGATAGACCGACATCTTTAGGATTGCACAAGGAGAGTCTGAATTGCTGTCGGATTTCGTGACCATATTCCAGAAGGAAAGGATGTTGCTACCAGCCATACCAGACAAATGAGCAGCTGAAGCATTCACAAAGATCTGAATACGAGAAGTTCCAACGCTTCCCAAAAATTGAAAGAAAGTCCGCTTGAGTTCCAGCAACAACATGGGCAGATATGCACAACCGGTACTAGTCAAAGATAAGAATTAATGATGATCACCTCGGCTTCCCGACATCGACCAAGGGTCGAACCGATAAAAGAATAAAGATAATTCAAAAGATGATTTCGACACAGATCGATGGTCTCCAAGAGGTCAGTTTTTGCCCTACGAACGGGATGAAGGACGCGGTAGATGTTTTCGTTCGAAGGATAGGTTCGCAACCCAAAGGAGATCTAATCACGACCGAAATAATAGAACATTGAAGGACAAGGAGACGTCAGGTTCCCGGGACTCCTCCTATCCCAGGATTTCGGAATACAACTTCAACATCAGCGTAGTGGAGCTAGTATCGGCAATAAGTAACATTAAGGAAGCATGATTCCTGAAGACGATGAGATCCAATCCTTGTTAGCTTGATCCTTATTTGTGGTGCAAATACCATAGGACCAACGATCACCGTACTGGGGACTACCGGCATTTCCACGAGAAGGTGGAGACGTGGCTGAAAAATAGCCATCTTAGAGAATTTTTAAGTGACCTAGCTAAAAACAATTGCATCCGCAATCGTGATAACGCGGAACCCTCAAAAGCAGGAAAATATCCTCCATATTTGACGATCCATATGATTTTTGGGGGGAACGAGATTAATGGCGTGACATTTTCGAGGTCAAAAAAGATGAAGGTGTTAGTAACCCACAGTAAGAGACTCCGAGAAGTCACTGAGGGCGATATTACTTTCACAAAGGAAGACGCAGATTGACTGCTACTGTCGCACAACGATGCCTTGGTAATCTCTTTAAATGTCTTAGATTTAAAATTAAACGTGTTTTGGTAGACCCAAGAAGTTCAGCCAATATTATCCAGCGGACAGTGCTGGAACAAGCCAAGCTAACCGGAAGTATCATTCTGGCCACAAAACTCCTCGCCAGGTTCAATATGGCGAGCATGACAACCCGAGGAGAGATCATGCTGCCCACGCATATCGAGGGGGTGATGAAGATGAACCTTTTTGAGGTAGTGTACGGTAATATGGGTTAAAATATTATCATGGGGAGGCCATGGTTTCACGAGATGAAGGTCATAACGTCAACATATCATCAATTGTTGAAGTTCCCAACTCCCCAGGGAAATAAACAAATAAGAGGAAACTGCCGGCAAGCGAGATGGATGCAATCTCAGTTTCCAGTAGATGGGAAGGAGCATGCAGCATAGCAATTACAGGAACTGGTGCTTGCCCCCGAGCCAAGCGAAGTCAACCAGGGGGAAGAGTCGTCAAAATCCTATCAGGTACCAAGATATTTCTAGGTACCAAAAGCATAACATGAAGCTTAACCCCGAGAAGTGTGCATTCGGGGTCAGCTCCAATAAGTTCATGGGATTCCTGGTGTCACAAAGGTGGATTGAGGTTAACCCCGATAAAATTAAAGCCATCGAAGACATCCTGGACCAGCTATTAAGCGTGAAAGAGGTTCAAATGTTGATAGGAAGACTGGCCGCTTTGAGCATATCCATTTCCCGATCTTCAAAAAAATGCCATTATTTCTTTTTATTTCTCAAAAAGAAGACTAACTTCGAATGGACTCCGGAATGTCAGCAGGTTTTGAAGGATTTGAAAAATTATTTGTCAAGTCCTCCATTATTGTCAAAACTAAAGGAAGGCGAACAATTATTGACCTACTTAGCGATCTCGGAGGTAGCGATAAGTGTCATTTTAGTCTGTGAGGACGAAAGTACGCAACCTCCTATTTATTATGTTAGTACATTTTTAACGGGAGCAGAAACTCGCTACCTAGATCAAAAAAAATTGGCCTTAGCTCTCGTAGTAGCCGCTCGAAAGCTTAGGCCTTATTTCCAATGTCACCCGAAAGCCGTGGTGACCACTTTTCCCATGCGAAATATTCTTCACAAACCTGAACTTTCAAGTAGGCTGGCCAAGTGGGACTTCTAAATGAGTTAATTTGACATAGAATATAAATCTAGGACTGCGATTAAGTCACAAGTTTTGGCCGACTTTGTGGCCGATTTTAGTCCGGGACTATTGCTTTTGGATATTAAAGAAGCAGTGATGGTGTCCGAATCGACATCAAGAGTTTGGACCTTGTTAACCGACGGAGCTTCTAATGTGAAGGGTCAGGGCTCGACATAGTGTTAACCACACCCTCGGGAGAAACCCTAAGCCAGGCCATAAGCACTGTTCCTCTGACTAACAATGAAGCAGAGTATAAATATTTGTAGGACTCGAACTAGCCCAGGGACTGGACTCTGATGTCATAGAGATCAAATGCGACTCCCAATTGGTAGTAAATCAGGTCCATGGGATCTTTGAAGCCAAAGAGTAACGCATGCAACTGTATGTAGTCAAAGTCCAGGATCTGCTTGCTCCGTTCAACGAATTGGTCAATTACGCACATCCCGAGGGAAGAGTATGTAAAAGCCGACGCACTAGACAATATGGTTTCATCCATAGAGATGAAGGGATCAGACTCCGGTACGGTCGTACAAATTATGCACTTGGTACTGGATGCAGATAGTTATTACGAGGTAAACGCAACCAATTTGGTCTGGGACTGGAGAAATGAGATCACTGACTACCTCGAGCATGGAAAATTACCTGAAAATCCCAAGGCATCTCGGGTGATGCGTACTAAAGCAGCTCGATACAGCTTCAAGGGAGGTCAATTACATAGAAGATCTTTCCAAGGCCCGTTGGTCTGATGTTTGGGAGCTTCCAAAGCTAACTATGTCATGCAGGAAGTCCATGAAGGAATCCGTGTAAATCACTCAGGCGCAGACTCCTTGGTTTTAAAATTAATTAGGACAGGATATTACTGGCCCCGGATGGAGAAAGACGCCAAGGCTTATGTTCAAAAATGCGATAAATGTCAACACTACGCACCGTTGGTACATCAACTAGCAGAGCCACTACACTCAATTTTGTCGCCATAGTCGTTCATGAAGTAGGGGATAGATATAGTCAGTATGTTGCCACCAGTCCCTGGAAAGGTAAGATTTCTTTTGATTTTAGTTGACTATTTTTCTAAATGGGTTGAAGCAGGTCCTTATCAGAAGATCGACGGACGCGGAGTGGTAGATTTATTATTGGAGAATATAATTTGCAGATTTGGGATACCATAAGAGATAGCCTGGGACAAAGGGCCACAATTTATAAGTGCAAAGGTCAAAAATTCCTTAAAGACTTGAAAATCAAAAGGATCACATCATCACCCTGCCACCCGAGCGCAAACAATCAAGCAGAATCAACAAACAAGGTGATTATCCAAAATCTCATAAAGAGATTGGAAGCAGCCGAAGGCAAATGGCCCGAGGAGCTACTAGGAGTACTATGGGCATACCGAACAATGGCCAAATCGAGCATGGGGGAAACTTCTTTCTCCCTTCTGTACGGAGCATAAGCCTTGATCCCGGTGGAAGTAGGGGAACCTACAATGAGATATTTCCGGGCAGACGAAGAAGCAAATAATGAAGCAATGTTGGTCAAATTGGAGTTGCACGATGAACGCAAGGACATGGCGCATATAAGGATGGTAGCCCAAAAGCAGAGAATACAAAGATATTACAATAGAAGATCCAACCTCCATTATTTCAAAGTAGGAGACTTGGTTTTAAGGAAAGTAACTCAAAACACCCGGGAGCTCAACGCAGGGAAATTGGGTCCAACGTGGGAAGGCCCTTACCGTGTTTCAGCTGTCACTGGGAAAGGGTCATACGAATTGGAAAATCAAGACAGAGTAACGTTGCCGAGCAACTGGAATGTGGCACACCTCAAAAGATAATATTGCTGATAAGCCTCGCCTATACTGAAAGTATGTGCTACACTCTTTTTCCCTTCACCCAGTTTTTGTTCCAATTGGGTTTTTCTGGCAAGGTTTTTAACGAGGCAACAACAGAAAGAATACTACGAAGGAAGCTTCATCATTGGGAATAAGACCTCAAAATGACAAGGCATGCAAATAACGGATCGCTACAGAGCGGTTAGATAATCTTTTGCTCAGTAGCAAAGTTCCTATCGGGAAGTAAAATTTTCTATCAGGCCTAGGGTTACCCCACTATTCACGAGTGCAAGCCACTAGGGGTTATTAGATAGTCTTTAGCTCAAAGTTCCTAAGGGGGAAGTGAACCTTGCTACCGAACTAAAGATGATCTAACCATCCATTAGTGGAGTCTCCAAAGGATCAAGACTTCTAGTGTCCAAATTCGCATCCTTCACATTGGAACACTGGGGGAATGATATAAGAATACGACAAAAATGACTGCCACATCGACCGGGAACATGGAACCCAAAATTTAAAGGTGTATCATCGAGACCGGGGTCTGCGCGGCCATCCCCGTAGGAACATGTTGTATAAATTAGCCACAACTAATGTCAATTTCTTTCTAGCACAACTGATGTTTTTTGAAAATAGAAGGAATAAAGTAAAGTCCTTTTATTTTCATCTTGTTTCTTGTCTGAATGATGAATTAATTTTACCATTTGAAAGTTAGACAAGTACTTCAAATGAAAAAAACCCAAAAAACCACGCACGCTCTCTCCTCTCTCCCAAAGGGCGATTTCATGGAGAATTAGACCTCTATGGCCATAACTTCCTCTCCCCAGCCTTTGGCTGTGGGAGAGCCATCTCCAAGCCTTAATAATAACACACAAAACCCTACCAAACAAGAATCCTATGCTGGTCATTTGAATCACATGCAAAACGCAACAAATTTAACAAAGGCAATTCTCAAGAAAACTGAAGTTGTTCATGGAATCCCAACTCTACAGTTTACGATGAAAGAAAGGGAAGAATTTGCTAAGGAAGAAGGACTAAATCAAGATATTGTGATCAAGCTCTCTAATGGCCCACCAAATCTGGAAGTTTTGAGAACCTTACTGCCCAAGTTTCTTGGTGTGAAAGGTAACAGTTTACTAGGTTTACTCGTACAAAGATAGCTTTTGTTGCGTCTTGATCGATATGAAGATTTTGTCGTTGCATTCGCACGTAGTGTGAATTATTTTTCCTACAATGGCAAGGAACGCCAAGTATTTTTCCATGGAGTATTGGTTTTAACTCTAACGAGGAAACTTCAACGGCTGCCGTTTGGATTCCTTACCAAGTCTATCACCTGATTTGTTTGCTCGTCGTTCGTTATTGTCCATAGATGCTGCTATTGGGAGGCCAATCACAGTGGATAAGGCGACGCAGGTGAGGTCAAGACCTAGTGCGGCTAGGGTTAGGATGATTGTGGACTTGTAGGACAAGCTTCCAAACAAAATTAAAATTCAAAGTATCAACAAGAAGACTGGAAAAATTATTGATGAAGTGCAGGAGGTGGTGTATGATAATTTGCCGTT
Source organism: Nicotiana knightiana (assembly GCA_005239525.1). Classification (NCBI taxonomy): domain Eukaryota; kingdom Viridiplantae; phylum Streptophyta; class Magnoliopsida; order Solanales; family Solanaceae; genus Nicotiana; species Nicotiana knightiana. Next base: position 114,193 of record ML387248.1, on the reverse strand, counting down.
ATACTGTTGTCATTGTAAGCACCAAGGCCATGATGAGAGTTCATGTCGACTGCTCGTGGCTATAACTCATGAGAATGATCAAGTTGATGAAGGTGTTGGTGATAAATATAATGGTGATTTGAGGCAACTGTTGAACGAAAGGAGAGGTTTGAAAAAGGGAGAAAACGCAGCAGGAGATCAACCTAATGCTACTGGAAACAAAGATGATAGGATAATGGAGATGGAGAACCTTAATGTCGCAATTGTAGATTCTCAAGATTTAAACATGCTTCATGCGTCTCCTGAGCATACTGGAAGACTGGTGAAATACAAAGAAGCAACAGATGTTTTGGGTGTGGATAAGCATACTCAAAAATCTGGAGGAAAAGAAGTGCAGAGGAGTGGGGATCAACAGATGAATTTGAAGGCTGTGAAAAATCATGAAAAACCTATAGTTAAACCTATGTATGATATCCCGACTTCTACAACTTTGGCGAGGTTGTATAAGGCTGTGAGTTCAGCTATACAACCTAATATTACTGCAGGTCAAAATCGAGAAGGGGATGTAACAGGTTGTAATGGGATTCTTACAGATGTTGTTCCTACTGCTACAACTTTGGTGAGGGTTTCATAGGCTGAGGGTTCAAGTTGGCAGGCTGCTAATTTTCTAAAGGTAGTAGTTGATCAAGCAGATGCATCAAAAAACATCGTTGTGGTGCACCAACACATCGAGACTACAGGTAATGTCCAGAAGATCGACAGTACTGAGCAGGCTGGATTTGAATCAGCTACTGTAGGGTCAAAGGTGTAGGATACTGCTGGAGGTGCTAAGCACCCTGCTGCACTAGTTGATCTAGTTGAAAAACAAACAACTGTTATAGATACTGATGTGCAAGATGTAGGTGGGGAAATAAGAGCTGGACAGGTGCTTTCTCCAGGCAAATCTAGTGCAATTACAGCTGAAGCAACTGATGTTTTTTAAAAAGTAGGACATGAAAGAGTTCAAATTGCTGCAAATTCCAGTAGCAATTCTGTTGGGAATCTTGATGCATCTGTAGCTAGATTGAATGCCTATAAATTGGGAAACAATGAGGAGAAGAATATGGAGGAAGGCTGGACCACAGTAGCTTGCAAAAAGACTATTGCAACACTAATTCTACTAGTTGCGAAAAGGTTTTGGAAATTTCAATTGTAAATGTGGTTGATAAGGGGGCAGTTGATACAGTAGCATCAATGTCCCAACTTGTACAACAACTCAAAGGTCGAGATTGGACAGTGGTTAATCGTTCTCATACACCACCTAGCACAGCAAGGACCCCAGGGAATAGAAATCAAATTGTTGCAGCAAGTTCAGAAGCTGCACAATGTGATGATTCGAATAAATCAGACGCTCAAACACGTTTTAAACTTTGAATAATAAGCAAAAAGATGTGGGGATTTTGCAGCAGAAGGAGGTAAGTGCAAGTTTAAAAAATAGGCAAGAGAGCTTTCCAGGCAGTGCAAAAACCCAGCAAATCGTGAACAATTCTGGTGTTCCAGTAGATGAGTCAAAAGTCATTGTTCCAGTTGGCGTTATCAAGGCAGTGGCAGCTACTGAAGCCACACCAACACTGCAATTCTCGAGTTCAGAATTAGCTAAAATAATCAAGGAATCCCAAGCAGCTATGTTGATGCATACCACTCCAAAGATCAAGGCTCCATTGGTTACTTTGAATACCTCGGTTCATGCTAAGGATCAACAAGATGCGACGAGTGCAATTGTTGTTAATCGCAAGACTTGGGCTGAGCAAGTTGATGAGGAGGAAGAAGATTATACAGATGCATCCAAGATGATAGTGACGATGAAGCAGCTCAATTTTCAGAAACTCCTCCATCAAAGGACGAGGCAGCAAAGGTTCAAAGTGAGCAGGTTTCTAACTCTACGGATAGTGTGCCAAGGAGGATAGGATTAAGTCCAAATACTCCTATTTTTGTACCATTCGGGCAGCAGAAAATTGCAGCAGCTACATCAAAACATGACCCTAATACTAAGGCTCGATCTACTGGAAACATGGCAAGCACAAGTTCACCCATTTCAAGGTACAATTTGACTCCTACAAATATCCCCCATGCTCTTGTTATGGATACTTTGAACTCTCTTGATAAGAAGGTAGTAGCTACTATCTCTAAGTCTATTGGAATAGTGGCCAAGAGTCATGATCCAGGAGTTTTAGTATCCGAATTTAATCCTACTGAAGCTTTTAGTGCGGATATGGGGCATGACTTTTATGAAGAAAGGGAAGAGGAAGAACTCCTAGATGCAAGCTTTGCCAATGTATCTAAGGAGGGAGATCTCTCACCTAGACATCTTAGAAGTGGATCCAACAAAAGCAAGAAGAAGGCACATGAGAGGCAATATAGTTGGGATGGCAAGGTCACACAAGAAGTTGTCATTAGGATACTTCCAAAGAGAGTTTCAAAGCAAAAGGCGGTTGCCCCTACCACCTCCATAAGGTCAAATAGATCAAAGAAAAAATGATGAAGTTTGAATAGTTGTTGAAGAAGAAGCCAAAGAGCTACAAGTTGAAGAGTTCACAAGGTTGAAGAGATAGGGGAAAGACTCTAATGTTTAGCTTGTCTTATTCTATCATTTTGTAAGTATTATCATATGTAATATCATCACAGAGTATGTTATAAATTCTGTGATGATCATAGAATACTTATTCCTCTCTAGTTCTTATTTTTTACAAGCTCGCTAGTTGATGAGGTTATTTATGCCTTAATAGGAATTGTAAAGTAAGGTCTAGCTCACTATGTGTTTGCTATTTGTCCTATGCCTTTGGGAATAATCCAAACGGCTATGAGATTATTCGCCCTCGTGAAACTTTGCCGGCAGCCACATCTTGAGGCTTCATGAGGCTGCCTCATGAAGGCAATGGAGGCGCAAATGGATGATTATATAGCCAAGGCAACAGAGGCAACACTATTGTAGCTTTTGCCCCCTTACTTGTACTCTTCCTTTGTGGTTTTTTCTTTATCATTATTAATAAAATAGCTACTAGGCATAGTATAATTTGCTAAAAAAAAGTATTTCAAATGCTAATGCCATATTGAATGGGAGACGTTCTCTTCAAGAGCACCATAAACATAAGAGGATCCTCTCCTATGAAACCCTCACGGTAAAGGGTTGATTCCAGAAGAGCTTATGCCTGGAACCCAAAGGTTCTCGGGGAGAAATACACACGAAACCTTGCATAATTCGACGCAAAGAGAAAAACTTGCACAAATACTAAAACAAAAAGGACGCAAAGAAAAAAACTTGCACAATACTTCTATTACAGCAAACATGCCAAGTTTCACAAATACAAAACTATGAAAAAGAAAACAAAGCAAAAAACTAAACTACTGCACCCCTAGAATCTAGAGGAAGAGAAGCATCTGCACCCACGGGAGAAGTAGGCGGATTCGCCGCCGTCTCAATATCTTGGCCTTCAACATCTTCATTTTCTAGTTCTTCTTCAGTTCCCGAGAAATTGAAACCGGAACCAGAAGAGTCGGTAGCATCAAGATGGACCGGAAGACCCTTTCGGGCAGTTGTCTCCAGCCACGGGCCTTAGCGATTTCAGCATCAAAGTCAATAAATCTCGCTTTGGCCTCTTCCAAGGTTTTTATCTACATGTTATACATAGAATATTTTTATTCAACAATGAGGGAATCTACTCAGCACTGGAGTTCTTCTTTAAGACGGTCAACCTCGGTTGAAAGGCTATCCCGCTTGGATCTAGTGTCCCGGAGGCTGACATCAAGGTTACAGACATTGGAGTTGAAAACTTTATTGTGATTTATGACTCTCTTATGCCTATATTCAAACGGGTCATACTTCTCCTCCGTAGTAGTAACTTCTTCAGCTTTGGAGTTCAAGGCCGCCCCAAATTATTCAATCTTTCAATATAGGTAGCCTCGTGATCAGATGTAGCAAGAACGACATTATGGACCTCGACCCAGTTTGCCCTAGGTTCTTCATATTTTAACCTTAATTGGATGTCTCTTGGATAAGGGTAACTACCTCTTTCTCGCTTTGCTGCAAACAAGCCTCCAGTTCAACGTCCTCAGCAGCTCGTTTTTCCAGTTTCGGGAGACGAGCAGTAATTTGATCTCGCTCAGCTAACAATTGATCCCGCTCGGAGGTAAGTTCCTCCTTATCTAAAATCGATAAGGCCCTCGGAAGCAAGGAAGTTAGCCTGCAAAACAAAAATTCAAACTCAAAACCCTGCCATAACAAAGATAGAAGAAACAGAGGAAAAAAAGATTAAACTGTCGCTGCGTTGTGCATGGCATTGTTCAACAAATACTCTCCCGAGAGAGTTTGTATTTTGTTCCTATCTTTTTCTGAAGCCAGAGGCTTCAGATAATTAGCAGGTTCCACTGGTCGAGATAGCAGATGGCATCTGGTAGAAACTGAGAGGGTGACGTTCTTCCTCCTTTGGGGATCTTCAGAGGGGGCAGAATAGTTGTGCCCCAAATTCCCATGCACTGAGGACTGGGGAAGAGGGACATCCTTCTCTCAGACAACTGTGGGTGGTGGAGATGATGTAGAAGTTGAAGGTGGCAAAGGTAGATTTGGTAAAGAAGGAGATGAAGCTGATGGCGTTGTAGGTTGCGAAGTAGCTGCGACAACAACAATTCTAGTTGTTGGTTTCTCATCAACCGAGGATGGGAAAGACCTGGTACCCATGCTGATGGTACGAGGAATAGCGATTGGGACTCAAAAGCGAGAATTGGCATCTTTTTCCACTACATTATACTCCCCAGAGTGTCGAGGCCTTGTCCTCGGTTAGCATAACTAGCTCAACATATTGAGCATTCTGTTGAGTTGATGAAGGTCGTAGTCTTCTATGCAGAGAACCCCTCATCACTGGTTCCTCCATCATCGTCGATCACCACAGTGTCTATGGTCGGCTCAGTTGCGGCGCTCATCACCACAACATCCGTGGATGGCTCAGGCATGGTACCCTTCGCCTTTTTATTTTTTCCCTAAGTTGCGAAAGACCGCCGCCTTTATGGTTGCTTGTTCTCTGGTTGGGGACTCCGAAAAGAAGCACTTGCACCAGAAGTGGGCTCGAAGAGACTTGTTCGAGTGAAATCTTCCTGCAGCAGCCTCGTCACGTCACCCGGATCAGCCAACACGTCCTCCTTGGAGACAACAACTGAGCCTTGGGGTAGACCTGAATTCAACAAGAGGGAAAGGTCAATCACTATCCTATACGAAAGGTAAAGACAAGATGAGTTCGACCTACCATGATTTTTGGCCTTCTACCCATATTTAAAGGCCAGTTCTTTCCATGTGTGCATCTCGGGCGTAGTGACATCCAAAATCTTCTGAACCTACTGTTCCAAGCCTTCAACCATAGGTGGTATTTACCGAGTTGCTGAAATAAGTGAAAGAAGAGGGATCAGTAACAACATGGGGGGATCTTTAATTAGAATAAAAGAAAAACGGTGAACTTACGAATACGGTTCCATAATTCCAGAAAAGATAGAGACGTGTCCAGAATGATATCCCTGGTGGCAACTCCAACGAACCGTTCGATCCACCCACGGTCGTCGTCGTCATCATCCATGCTGGTTAGCAAAGCATGGTGGCCACGTTTACTGATATTTATCATTCCCCTGCAGAAAATTTTGGGGGAATAAAAGTTCATTAATCGAGCCAGGGATAGCTCTTCTCCCGTATCCTAGCATAAACGCCGAAGACAAGCAATTGTCCTCCATACATAAGGACTTACATGTGCCAGACACACGTGGTAACGGATGCATAACTCTACGATAATAAAGTCGAGCTCCCCACTCAAGGAGAACGGTCCCAAAGTGAAGGGATACGTGTAAAAATACGTGAAACTATTCTTGGGTAAGGTTATTTGCTCCGCCGATTTAGGAGTGATGATGTTTAAATCATGGCATCAACAATCTTCCTTCACAGCAGGAATGCTGGAAGGACAGATGGAAGAAGGATACACGCCAACAGCCCATGTGCGAGGGTTAGTGGAAGGATACTTCTCTTTGAAATCCTTAGTTGTGATGAGCTTTCTAGGAATAATGACGCTCACCATGGGAGGAGCATCATCATCAGCACTACCTTCTCACTTTGAGGAATTGGGATTTCTAGAAAAAGAGGCCATTATTATCAGAAGGGAGAAAAGGGCTTTTTATGAATAAGAAGATTAGAGAAAGTTGAAGATAAGTATGATTTGAGTAAAGAGACTTAGAGAGAGTTTGGAAAGTTATGAAGTGTAAAGGGAGAAGTGTGATGAGTATAAGTAAAGGAATAGGCGGCTAAAATCGTGGTCATAATTACCTCGATAACCGGCAAAAGTGTTGCTAAATCGTGGGATGACGAGTCTTCAGGGCATAAAATGAGGAGAGACGTGTATGTAATCAACCATCAGAAACTTTTCAGAGGGGATCAGAGAATTTTCCGCCAAAAAGGGTATCTTTACGAACTTCCCGGTGACACAAGATTATTCCACCGGAAAGCAGGGGGTTATCTGTATAGGGTAAAATATGTTCATATTAAATGCTCGCATGAGAAAGTGACATGTGGAGCCGAAGACAGAAGACAATCAGGTCTGAAGGCAACGATCTTGAAGAGAATGGTTTTCATAAAGGCGAATTGAATACCTATTACCCGGTAGTATTTCATGGAGAATATTGATCTGTGGCTAGAATTCATGTTTTAACACGTTATGTGCCTTGAATTTTATGTGCGTTAATGATAAAAATACACTTTGTATGTGCCTAAGGGAGTCTATTTCATGTGTAGGTGAATTGGAGATGGAAGCCGAGCTAAATGAATGCATAAACGTCAAAAATACGCTCAAGAGGCGAAGAGGAGTGCACCGGGCTATATCCGGGCGTTTGGGATGTAAAGCCTGGTCATACCAAGCTATAGCTGGGCGTTTGGGCTATAAAGCCTGGTAAGACCAGGCGTTATCCAGGCTTTAGAGACATAACGCCAGGCCTGGCCTGGCTTTATCCAGGTGTTTGGGCCATAAAGCTATGTCCCTGGTCTGGTCCAATCCGAGTTTTGAAGATTTTAAGTGTTTTCCGGTTTGAATAGAAGTCTCCTACACGTTTAGGGTTTATCCAAAACATATAAATAGACCCAAAAACACAACTTGAAAGGAGGGGATGCCATTTGAGACAAGAGACGCATGTGGAATACGATTCAAAGAAGCAAAACATTGATTTTTACAGCTTTTAATCATTACTTTGTAGTTTAATTATGCCAGTTATTTTGGGTTTGATTCTTATGAGTATGAGTAGCTAATTTATTTAATCTAGGATTTTGGTGGAACCGGTTGGGGATGAACTTATTGTGATATTAATATAGTTTTGATTGGTTGATTAATCTCTATTTGTTCAACTATGTTCTTGTTGTAATTTATTGAAAGGGCCCTCAATTAGTTGTTCCTATTTATTATGTATCTACTTGAGAGGGAGTGCATATTTAGGTATTTGTTTGAACAACACCACTCCTAGAGTATAGACGAAAGTCATAACCGAGGGTTTAGAAGTTGGATTATAAATAACGATACTTCGGGTGCAATCTAAAGTGAACTGTAATGCAATCTAGCTAGCGTAACTTGAGAGAGTGCGTCTAGTAAATTATCATAATTACTTGAGAGAGATTTATGGTAGATAGAGTGTTCATGATTGATA
>ML387248.1:43102-105503 GCA_005239525.1 Nicotiana knightiana | reverse complement strand
TTTTATTTGTTAAAACATGGCATCATGGAATTATGAGAGTTATGTTGGTAATTCTACTTTTGATCCTCATTATGCATATTATGGAGGAAACCACCCAGAGCAAAATTATCAAAATATTCCCGAGAGCGAGTTATGTGCACCAACTCAATCTTATGTGTGGAATCTATGTGATATGTGTGGTGGTCAAGATGGTCACTTTCATGGTTGTGCGTATCTTTATTATCTTCCCCAAACCCCTTACTTTGATGGTTCTTATTTTTCTTGTGAAGTTAATACAAACAAAGAACCCAGTGATGTTGACCTAAAAAGGATCAAGGATATTATGAAGTGCCTTTTGGAACAGCATGAGGAGATACAACTGCGGGTACAAAGGCAAGATGCAACTATTCGCAACTTGGAGGTTCAGGTGAGTCAACTAGTTGAAGCTTTTAATGCTCAATATGCCAATATTATGGATAGTAGCTAGGAGCAGTGTACATTAGAGATGGAAATTGAGGTGACAATGGAGGGATCCAAAGTAGAAACCCAGCACTCTAACCAACTAGAATTTGAGGATGTCGATGTTGAAGAAGTAATACTAGAGTCAACCAGGGACGTTGAGGATACAAATTTAGTCGACTCTAGTGTGATTGATGTTGAGGATGTTGAAAGTCCTGAAGTTCATGTGTTTGAGCGCATTGGTCCTCACTCCAAACATTTTTCCACATTGTGCTTGGATGATGATATGGAAATAGAGTCATCCGAGCCGATTGAGGAGTCAAGGAATGAGGAACAAGATGCCTATATTCTGAAATTTTTCTTGCCAGAAAGACAGGACTACATACCTCATCTAAATGCCAAGAAGTATAAAATAGTACAATGGTTGCTTGGTCCAATTAGATTTGTTCCACCATCCTTGGAGCATAACCGAAAACTTGATGCCAAATTGGGGGCTCAATTCATAAGTTCGAAGTAGAGGCAGAAAGTGATTCACGTCGTGTCGCGACGTTAAATCAAGCGTTTGTTGGGAGGCAACCCAGCTTTAATGCTTTATTTTATTTTATTTTGTTTTATGTTTTCTAATTGTATTATTTTGTAGTGTCAATTTTTTTATTTTTAGGAGCATGGAACGCAAGTCACTGGAAGGATGCAACAACAAACCAGATGGTTGGAACTAAATGTGAGGTACCTGCACGAAGGACCAGGCCCGGGAGAAGTCTGAGTACCCCATGAGATGCTAGTGCATCGACCTTTGACTTACCAGGGAGTTTCTTTTTCCCTCTTGTATATATGATTGTGCATTGGGGACAATGCACAATTTTAAGTGTGGGGTGAGGATATTGTCTGGTGACTTTCTATGCTATTTTAGTTGTGTTAGATTAATGGAATAATTTAATTTTTTTTACAAAAATAAAAAAAAAATTAAAAAAATTAGGCTTTTCCCGACGATGGATCTATTAGACAATTTTCTTGAGGGAAGTAAGATTAAAGAAAATACCAAAAAGATTTTTTATTTTAGGTAGTGTAGTAATTCCCTCTTGGTTTTTATTTGGACCGCAGTTCTTTTTCGAGGGTTTTTAATTAAAGCGGGTGTAGGTAGTTTTTATGTTATTTTTTAGGAGTAGTAACCACATGGCTGAGAAATTAATTGTAGCAATATCTCAGAACTTTGTGATGCCTTGAGAACAGTCAGTACTCTGGTTGTGACGGTTAGGCTCAATTTTTGACTCTAGGATAAATACCTTAAATGATATGATTTTAAATTTACTTAACTGCTTTGACTAGAGTGTCTTGATAAATCCAATCCTGAGTGAGTTATGTGCCATGTGTGTGTGAGGTTTGTGTGTTATTCTGTGCATTGTATTTGATGTCTAGAACTTGCCCCGTGTGTGTGCAAAGCGAAATAGAAGTTATGTTCAGTCTTGGAAGTGATATAGGCATTTCTTTGTTGAGCCAACTATGTATATTTTACCCACCTGATTGTTATGTATCATAGTTAACCCCGTTGAGCCTATAATCCTTTTTCTTTGGCAACCACATTACAAGTCATACCCCTTTGTTTGAATCGATCATATATTTGAACCTTGTAACCTCTCGTAAGCACTGGAAATATGATGAAGTATGGAAAAGTTAAAGTGTGGGGTGGTAGGTTGATTTTTGAGGGGAACAATTGAAATAAGGAGAAAGTTGCACTGTTTTGAAAAAGTAAGAGTCACTTGAGAAAAAAAAAAAGAAGAGAAGAAGAAGAATATATATATATATATATATTCGTTGATATGTGGTGACTCTTGATGTAATTGTGCTTAAAGAAGTATGGGGTAATAACGTTGATGTGAAGGTGGAGTTTGTTTAATATAAGTTTGAGGTTGAAAGCTAAAGTATATGTATTAAAGTGCTTGGGGAGGTGTAGCCACTCTTATATCTAAATGTATCCTACCCGCCCCACAGCCTACATTACAACCAAATAAAGTCCTACTTGATCCTAGACTGAATGAGCTCGATTAGTAGAGTATTACACTACGGGCAAGCCTATGGTGCATCTTTTGTGGCATATAAATATTATTTCTGAGAGTGAGTGAATTCTTTCTATCTTGAGTTCCTAAGTTTCTTAAATTTCATTGTGTGTGGAACTAACTCTTTGATTTGGCGAGGGCACATGATTCATTAAGTAAAGGTAAAGTTGTTGACCTCTAAGTTAGAGTAGTGAGTAGATTGTAAATAAAGCATGGTATATGTGAGTCGATTATTGAGGCGAGGATGTCACACATCTATGCTTAAACTGTTTTAAAAATTCCTGGTATAACGTATTAAGGGATTTGCTTAATAAGTTGTGTACATGAGTGAAGTTTGATTGCTCGAGGATGAGCAAAATTTTAAGTGTGGGGTGTTGATGTGTGGCTAGAAATCATGGTTTAACACGTTATGTGCCTTGCATTTTATGTGCGTTAATGATAAAAATACACTTCATATGTGCCTAATGGAGTCTATTTCATGTGTAGGTGAATTGGATATGGAAGCCGAGCTAAATGGATGCATAAACGTCGAAAATATGCTCAAGAGGCGAAGAGGAGTGCACCGAGCTATAGCCGGGCGTTTGGGTTGTAAAGCCTGGTCATACCAGGCTATAGCTGGGCGTTTGGGCTATAAAGCCTGGTAAGACCAGGCGTTATCCAGGCTTTAGAGCCATAACGCCAGGCTTGGCCTAGCTTTATCCAGCGTTTGGGCCATAAAGCCAGGTCCCTGGTCTGGTCCAATCCGAGTTTTGAAGATTTTAAGTGTTTTCCGGTTTGAATTGAAGTCTCCTACACGTTTAGGGTTTATCCCAAACATATAAATAGACCCAAAAACACAACTTGAAAGGGGGGATGCCATTAGAGACAAGAGACGCCTGTGGAATACGATTCAGAGAATCAAAACACTGATTTTTACAGTTTTTATTCATTACTTTGTAGTTTAATTATGCAAGTTATTTTGGGTTTGATTCTTATGAGTATGAGTAGATAGTTTCTTTAATCTAGGGTTTTGGTGGAACCCGTTGGGGATGAACTTATTGTGATATTAATATAGTTTTGATTGGTTGATTANTCAATTAGCTGTGCCTATTTATTATGTATCTACTTGAGAGAGAGTGCATATTTAGGTAGTTGTTTGAACAACACCGCTCCCAGAGTATAGACAAAAGTCATAACCGAGGGTTTAGAAGTTGGATTAGAAATAACGATACTTCGGGTGCAATCTAAAGTGAACTGTAATGCAATCTAGCTAGCATAACTTGAGAGAGTGCGTCTAGTAAATTATCATAATTACTTGAGAGAGATTTATGGTAGATAGAGTGTTCATGATTGATAGAGACAATTGATCAAACTATAAGAAGTATCCGAGAAGGAAGTTCACCGACGGGGGAAACCATAACCTTAAACCTTTATTACAATTGTTTATACCTTATTGTAGTTAATCTTTAGTTTTAATATTTTCATTCAGTTGTAGTAGTTTAAACAACACCAAGTGAAAGTTTAGTACTCTGACAGCTTGCTTGATACATTAACTCCTGTGGAATCGACTCTGGGCTTAATACCCCAGATTATATTTGCGACGCCCGTTTAGTCTTTTTATAAGACATAGTTGAGCGTGATCAAATATTCTATAGCATTAAGTGCACGGTCTGTTACAGAGAACATAGCATTCACTGCCTACCGTTACACATCCTTAAATAGCCCTCATAATTGTCATTTAAGAGGGGCTTGATCCTAGGACCTTGTTCCCTATGTGCAACTATAAATAGTTAGATCTACAGTTATTAAGGGACATGAATTTTTTGACAAGCTAATATTATACTCTGTTCAAAAGCTCAATAATATTTTATCTTCTTGCTTATTAATATTGTTAATACTGCCTCCGGAAGCTCTTCTCCCGGAATCACTATTGTTATTGTCTTATCTCGATTTCAACGCTAAATCTTATATTCTTATCTAATTTATTTTATTTTGGGATCAAATCGATTCACTTGTCTATAAATCACGTATAAATTTAATTGTACCATTTTACGGGTAAACACTATTTATCTATATATATCTATGATATACTAAAAGGACGAAGTTACTTAGCGAAATATCGTTCATCCTTTTTACACTTAAATTAATTTTGCACTAGACAAAATAGTCAATTAATTATTCTCCTTATATTTAGGAAAAAATAATTATTTTCTAATATTTAGAAAGAAAAATTTAATACTTAGGTCTTCTTTCAATCCTTTTTCCTAAATTCACAATGCCTAAGAAGAAAATTGATGTTTATCGAAAACTTTGAAGGGATAAAAAACCTTTGACTACTTTCCTCTTCTTTTTGACAACCCAACGATAGCCTTAAGTTTCATATGTACTTGCATCCCACACCACTATAAAATTATATAGCATGAGAATATAGTTTCTACAAGTAATTTAGTTATCTCAAATTATCCCCAAAATATTTAACAATTCCTTATTTGAATATAAACTAAACATACGGAGTTCAAATAGTCCAATATGAAATATAAAATAAAATAATTGATCTACATGCTGAAAAAAATTGAATATTCCCAAAATATCTTACATAAATAAAGAAAAAGTAAAAAACAAATTCCTAAAATTTTAGTCATAAATAAAAGAGAAAATACTTTTTCAAGAAGGAATCAATTTTTCTTCAGTTCCTAAAATCCTAAGTTAAATAAAATAGAAAAATATCTTTTTCAGAAGGATTAAAATTATTATTAATTCTAAACTTTCCTAACATAAAAGAGAAAATTGTATACCTTATTAAAAAGAGAATTCTTACTTATTCTGTATGGGCTAATAAATAAATACTAGGAAACTCATATATTGTAATTTCAGTAAGCATATGAGGATTGAGGATTTCTGTGAGGCAATATTTATTTTGTTATAGAATTATTAGTATAGAATCAATATTCATCATATTTAGGAACTTTTATTTATTTTATTTTATAACTCATGCATATTTTTTACTTTAATTTATTCATGGTATAAGGCGCGTAACCTAAGATTAATTGTTACAAACAAATACATAGAGTTAAACCCAAAATGACAGAGAAAGTAAACAAGAAAAAGGAGAAGAAGAAGAAATGAAGACTGGGGACCCGTTTGGCCATAGATTTTGTCAAAGTTTATTTGAATTTTTTTTTGGCAAATACATGTTTGTTCATAAATTTTATCTATATTTTGACAGATTCCCAAATCCCAAAACCAACGAAAGAGTTGGTTTTGGCTCAAAATATTACTATTACATTCTTAAAAAAATTGCCCCAAACTTTTATATTTTATAGAAGAGTCACCATTTATTATTTTGTAACAATGTTATTTTGTCTTCTTGGTCATCTGATAGTGAATTATGTAATTCATTATAAAAACGATAATTTTGTACCAAATTTATTTATGTTCAGGATGATGGTTTGCGACAATATAAAGAATGGAGAAAAGGTTTAAACATAGAGAAAATGTTTAAATATACTCCTCGTTATACTTTCAGCCCAAATATACCCTTCATCTATTAAGGTTGTCCAAAGTGGACATCTAATCATACATGACACTAACATTTGATGAGGTGGATGCCACCTTAGCACCCCTAAATCATTTTACTCATCTTCTCTATTTGTTCTTCCACCACTCAAATTATCTCCCCCTCCCACCCTCACGCCACCATTATTACCATTACCGCCACCATGACCCTCTGTAATCTACAAAATACGATTTCGTACAATTGATACAAAGGAAAATTTAGTGTTACTTAAGATGCCCACTACGAACAAGCTTTAACTCGTACACCTCAATCATAATTGTAAGATATTTAACGAGTTCGTTGTTTGTGTTAATCAAAACGAGGGACTACCATTAATGATCTCCCAAAAAATTCAGTGTCCGAATCAACACATCGTTAATCTTTTAAAATTCACTAGCTTTAGTGTATGTGCATTGCACGTGTGGTTAGCATCAATCAGTAAAATATGTGTATATGAAGAACATGTAAATCAAGTTATCTAATGCTAAGTTTTAAAATGTCTACATTATGTTAATATTTTAAAATAAGTAACTTTGTACAGAGAAAAGTATAGGGAGTTGTCATATATTTGAACAAATACCAGAAAAAAAATTAATTAATGGCAACTAACTTAGAATATATTTTGTCTTCTAATGTTTTATTCTTATTATTTTTAACGTTTGCTTTTTTAACTGTTTGACTCTTACTATTAATTATAAATTTCGAAAAGAATGACTTAGATTTTTCGCAAATTAGTTAAATCAAAGACTTTTTTGGTTAATTAGAATTTTTCTTAACGCTAAAGAGATTTGTTTGTTGTTGATTCAAATCTTAATAATAGCCCATCCCAAGTTCTAAATATTTAATTGTAATTATAATTTTCATCCAATAAAAATGTTACGTTCAATATAATAAAAAAATCATTCAGGGTACGCAAAACTATGTTTGAAAGAGTATGTTTAGTTTTGATATATCATTATTCAAGTAGAATTAATATTTAAATAATTCTAATATTGATTAACTCCATTTGTCGATACATGTGTTTCTTCTTAATTTGAAGGGCATGTCTTTTGAAAATCTTTTACAAAAATTGTAGTAATTCCTGTAACATGATATTGACTCTAAAATGATTGGTATTTGTTTTTTGGTAATTAAATTCTGATATTTATTATATATTTTTATTATGATTCTTCAAAATGCCATCAATAAAAATAATTATATTTTTAGAGATTTGGAATAAAGAACGTCGTCATATAGTTTTTACAAAAACTGGTTCACACGTAAAATATTTGAGCACATATATTTTATATTAATTTAAAGGGTGTATCCTTTGGGGTAAGCTGACAAAAATTGTAGTCATTTTTGTGACATAATATTAAATCTAACATGATCGAAATTGTTATATATTTTTATTATAATCTTCAAAAAATCATCAAATTAACATCAATTGAAAAAATTATATCTTTCTTTTAAAGCTATTGGAATGAACGGCTAAGTCATATAGTTTATAGGGAAAAAATGAATAACTAAGTAACAACGTAAGGCCTAAAATTGACTAATATTGAATGTGTATTTTATAACCAATAACTTATTACGCATACAAAAAACTATAGAGGGCCATTTATTGGAATAGCTAAAAAATAAAAATAATAATGAATGTCAATTTATTTTCAATATTTATTATTTTATTTTTATTTATTCTATTTTGAATTTTAACTAAGTTAATTTTTAATACTATATTATAATTGATTCGATTTTATTTTTTAATTTCTTTCATCATTGGTGGTCTTTTTTATTGAAATATATCTATTTAAGCCAAGATTTTTGTCAACCTGAAGATAGGTTTATGTCACGAACCAATTTCCCCTCCGTTTGGTATCGTGATGACACCTAGTCTTAAGGACTAGGTAAGCCTAACATTTACGGAATAACAACAATAATAAATAATATCTAATATTTTTCTGAAAAGAATTCTTTATGCAATGAACATATTCCCAAAACTCGGTAGTACAAGTCGTAAGCTCTACAGAAATTCTTACTATAGCTCCTAACTACAACTGTTTAGAAACAAATACAACAGTGTAAGAACAAAATTGACGGTGACTCTGAAACCCGTGAACGCTGTAGCGGTTTTACCTTGAGTCTCCACGACAGCAACCGTGTTGTTAGCTATCGATCAACCAGCTACGCAAAAACCTGAAATCTGAGTAGTGACAAGGACTAGTCAAGATACCCACCGGTCTAATAAACTAAGCAAGTAAAGTATAGAGCGACGGAATATGACATTTACATAAGGGCTTCACAATATGGGTAACAACATAATAAAATTTAATAAGGAAAGGAATAATAGGTATCACCAGAAAAAGCCATAAAAACAACACGAAAGAGTAGATGGAACATAACCTAAATCTGAAATACAATTATACAACAAGGATAAGTACTAACTCAACAATTTAACTATCTTTACATCAAGTTCTTAGTCATCTCCATAAAGTACCGAACCTCGTACTAATCACTACTCACGGGTCCCAATATCTGAATCCTAACACTTGGCATCTTGTGCCCCCATTTCAGCTACTAACTGCACGGACGAATCACGTGCCAATTGGAGTCATTCCCACATATAATGCAAGTACAACAAGAGTATCTATACTCAACAATAACAAGGAAAATCCTTAATCCGATAATAGTGCTTAACTACGTGTATGCTTGTGTAGGTATCTTGACATAATTCAACAACCAATAAACACAAGGAAAGAAAAGGGGCAGCACGTACAATGTTTTCTCACAATTTCCACAAGAATAAGCTCACACAGTAAGTGTACCATTACACAATATCAACAACAAATAATACCCCCAGGCCAACACAAGTATCACAAACAAATCCTTAACATATCACATCTTGTCTCGCCACGTGTGCAATAGTAAAGTGAATGCCTGTCTTGTCTTGCCACACGCGCACAACAATGTTCCCACTTTGTCTCGCCGCATGCGCATCCCACATATACATATCCCACCTTGTCACGCCGCATGTGCAATATTAATAGAAAATACGACACTGCAGAAACCTCGTGCAAATACCCATATCAACAACCGCACGACAGAAACCTCGTGCAACCACAACAAGTACAACCACAACAATGGCAATAGTACAAGATACGGTAAATACATCAACTCAAGAACCTTCGATCACAAGAAAGTCAAGGCTAGTTCACAAGGAATGAGCACAATAAAAAAAGTTAGGCATAATAAGAATAGCTCAGCAAGGAAGAAAATAGCATGTAACAGTCGTACCCAAATGCACGGTTCAAAAACAAGAACTAACACGAATCCAATAACTCTATGTAAGGACAAGTGAACTAAGGAATAGGATATCTAGACTTCCTTTAAAGTTGGGAGGTTACGAGGATATTTAACAATTTCACTTAAGGACAAGCAGTGAAAAAATAACCATAACCTCAATTAAGACCAACACTTATAGGATGAGATGATGATAATTACAAATAGAGATAAGCAGTTATGAAGACATAGCATGACAGTAAGAGGGATAAAATCTTCAGTTAAGTAAATTAGGCAATAAGAGTGAATCCAAAAGCAAGTAATCCTAATTTAAGTAGGTAGAGATGAAACTAGTAATTAGGAACTCAATCATAACAAGAACAACTTAATACACAGTGAATATAAGGACCTAAGAACCCAAAAAGTCCAACCTTCCCCAAATAAGTTCGAGCACACATTCGTCACCTCACGTACACAGACTACAATCACATAGGAGACTCAAATCCTAAGGGGTAGTTTTCCCACACAAGGTCAGGCAAGATACTTACCTCAAACCACTCAAAATAATCTGAAACCACACTCTTGCCACGGGTATCCAACTCCGAATGGTCCAAATCTAATCAAATCAATTGCATAATGTAAGTATAACTACAACTAACTACTTTAGCTAGTGAATTCGAAGCTAAGGCAAGAAAATAGGAAAAATACCCAAAAAGTCTCCCCGGGACCACGACTCAGAATCAGGTAAAATTCACAAATTACGAACACCCATTCACTCACGATTCCAACCATACTAGTTTCACTCAAATCCGACTTCGAATCAACATTCAAATCCCAAAAATTTATTTTATGAAGTTTCTACAATTTCCCCCAAATTTCCACCTCAAAGTACTAATCAAATGATAAAATTCTTAATATATTCATGTATATTAACCAAATCTGAGTTAGAATCACTTACCCCGATGAATTTTTTGAAAAACTCACGAAAAAATGCCACAAATCGAGCTTCCTAGGTCCAATATGTGAAATAATGCCCTAAACCCCATTTATATAGTGCACCTTTTGAACTCCACTACGTGGTCCACAAAATTCCAAGCGCGGCCGCGCCTCCCAGCTCCTGTGGTCGCGAAAAAAAAGGTGCGGCCGACTTTTGGTGGCTACACTGACAAGCTTTAATATTTTAGAAATAACTTTCTATACAGATGTCCAAATGATGATTTCTTTACCTTTCTGAAAACTAGACACGAAGGGTTACAAATTTTGCTTTTGAATCATCTTAAAATTCCTTGTAGATAAAAAGATATATGCTTCGGAAGTCGGACCAGCGGATCTGCGAAACCTTCCCTGGAGTGTGGCTGCAGCCAAAATTGTGCGATCCGCGAAATTATGCCGAGGACCGCGAAATTAAGCCGAGGACCACGAATTCAAAGCACCAGAACCATGCCTGAGTTCCGGTAATGCCCGGACTCGCTCAAAACACACCTGGGGCCCTCGGGACCCCGTCCAAGCATACCAATAACTTCTATATCCTAACACGGACCCGCTCGAGGTCTCAAATCACATCAAACCACGATGAAACTACGAATCGCACCATGAATCGAGCTTATGAACTTTCAAGTCTTCCAAATTCTAAAACTCGTGTCGAAACATATCAATTCAACCCGGAATGACGCCAAATTTTGAAGACAAGTCCCAATTGACATAACGGAGCTGTTCCAACTCTCGAAATCGCATTCTGATCCCGGTTGCCCCAAAGTCAACCATTGGTCAAACTTTTCCACTATTCAACTTCAACTTTCACCGAAATGCCTCAAGTTACCCTACAGACCTCCAAATCCAAACCCGGACGCACGCCTAAGTTCAAAATTACCATACGAGACTGTAGAAGACCTTATGCCGCCGAACGGAACTTGAATTCTCAAAACGATCGACCGGGTCGTTACAGTTTACTTGTATGATGAATTTGAAAAATAATGCAATTAGTTTTTTTTGCTAATTAGCTATTCCAAATATTTAATTATTTATTTTCAGCAATAAAAGATATAAATTATATTTTATTGATTTAAATTCTTAATATTAGCTCATACCAAATTTTAAATATTCGATTATAATTATATTTTATCGAATAAAAATTATTTACTCAAATTGTAAGAAAATCAAATGAGTAGGAAATATTTTGTATATTTTAGTATATAAAAGAGTTTCACCTAAATCAAAACATAAAAAAGTTACTCTGTCATCTTCCAAGAACGTCGTACGTCCTCTTTCTTTTTTGATTGAATTATTGGTATCTGCCCAAAGGGATAAACTTCTAAATACCAAGTGGATACGTCCTATTTGGTTAGTATTTTTAATTCTTTCATTTTCTTGCCATTTATATATAATTTATTTTAAGTGTAAAAATTTATATAAAATAAAATGTTAATATTTTTGAAATTCTAAATATTAAATTTTTCTACGTAATCTAAATAAGGAAGAATGTAATATATATATATATATATATATATATTACATTCTTCCTTATTTAGATTACGTAGAAAAATTTAATATTTAGAATTTCAAAAATATTAACATTTTATTTTATATAAATTTTTACACTTAAAATAAATTATATATAAATNATATATATATATATATATATATATATATATATATATAATTAGGTTGATTTTGTAATCCTAAATATTAGGAAAATAATTAAATGAGTATTCCTACATATTAGAAAAATAATTAAATGGGTATTCCTACGTATTAAGAAAATAAATGCATTTGTCCATATATGCATAATTTACTCTTTTATATTTTTTCCCTAACAAATCTTTCTCTCTCGTTGTCTCCTCAAAAGAGTTTACTTTCCATTTTCTCGAACACAATTTCTTGCATATTGTAGGCTAAGGGAAAGCATATACATCTAAATCTGTATTACAGCGATTGGGTACACAATTATAAACAGAAACTCTTTTAGCTCACTACTTTCTTGCCCAAAAATCATCAGCTTTTCTGGGAATATTCTTACCTTATTTTTCTCACAAGTCAATCATAAAAACTAGGTCATGGTGGTGGTGGAGGGGGGAAAAATTTTAGTGGTGAAAGAATAAATGAAAAAGAAGAGTAATATGGGTTAGGGACGCTAAGGTGGCATTCCATGTGGAATTCACCTCAACAAATGTCAATGTCATGTAGGATTGGACGTCCACCTTGGACAACTTTAACGGATGAAGGATACTTTTAAACCAATAGTATAACATCAAGGGTATATATGGACTGGAAGTATAACGAAGAGTATATTTAAACCTTTTATCATAATACATGGGTATATTTGAACCTTCTTCGTATAATGAATGTTATTGATGGAGGTATTACTGGGTAGTTATGATAGTTTTTAAAATTTATGGGTATAAATCATATTTTATGTTTTTCTTTTATAAAAGAGTGAAAAATATTTTAAAATTGATGTCCAAACATATTTTTATTTTCAAATCAAACTTCAATCAAATCATATTTTTCAAAACAAATTTGAGAATTGTTTAATCTCTAACTAGAGCTCATGTGGATGATTCAGCAGAGTTTTTCCTCTTACAAAGTGTTCTATCTAACGACATCGTTTTATCTCCAGATACTCAAATTTTCGCTTAAACCCTACTCCTCCCACTCCGAACAAACTAACAAAACAATGGCTCTCTTCAGAGCTCGAATTGCTCCTTCTTCTCTTCTCAGCAATGTCATCTACCGCTCTTTCTCTACCAGTAAATTTCTCTATATTCATTTTCATCTGTCTCTAAATCAATACAAAATCTCTACAATTTAACCTCTTTTTTATTTTTATTTTTTTAACAATTGACAGGTCCATTTGAAGCATTGGCGTCCAAAATGAAACCGTCGAAGGAGCTGGAATCAATGATGAGCCAATTCAGTCTAGATATTAGTTCCCAAATCGGAAGTTGCATGCCATTAGGCATGATGCGAATCGGAACCCTAATTCACAATATCGAGATCCGACCCGGACAAGGCGGGAAATTAGTTCGTTCAGCCGGCACATCCGCTAAAATCCTAACCGAACCCAGCGCTTCCACTAAGTACTGTGAAGTGAAGTTACCTTCCGGTGTGAAGAAATTGATTGACGTTAAATGTAGGGCGACGATAGGCCAAGTATCGAACCCGGAGCATGGGACGAAGAAGTTGAGGAAGGCGGGACATGCCAGGTGGCTAGGACGAAGACCGACTGTTCGAGGTGTGGCCATGAACCCGGTGGATCATCCACATGGGGGTGGTGAAGGGAGGAGTAAGAGTAGTGGAAGTCATGGCAGGGTTTCGTTGACTCCTTGGGGTAAACCTACTAAATCTGGGTATAAAACTGGGCCTCTTAAGAGAAAAAAGTAGGTCCTTTTTTGGGTAATTTGATGGATATTTGTTTGTTTAAGATCATTATGTTTTTTTGGATCAAGTTTATGGAGAGATAATAATATTAGCAAATCAGGTTTGAAACTTGTTTATCAAAGAGCCATATATTTGAGCATTATGAGTTTGAGTTCATAATTCTACCACAACTTATTTGATCTACTGGGTTCTAACTATATTATTTGTACTTATTTAGTGCATTTTTTAACACATACAGGGTCTGAGTCAAAGTAGGTTAGATGATTGCATTTTTAAAACTCAGAAATAGGTTAGATGATTGCATTTCATTTGCTTTAGGTTTTCTTTCTCCATGCCAGTATTATAGTATAGTTCTTCTTTTCTTTAATGTGGAGGATAACTTGGATATTGTTGATTCTTGCTCTGCATTTGTGGAAACTAAGGTATGGTGATCCTTTTCCCTATTATCGTCTATTCTGTATTAGGCATGCACGCAGGAATGCATTATTATTTCTGATGTTGCTTTTACCTTTCCATAGCCTCTGATAATGAAGTTTTTGTGTAAGTTGCACGCTTATTGTTTCCAATAAAATTTTAATTTTCCTGAGTGGTATTTGAGTTGATGATGGGACAATCTATCATATCATATTCTGCTTTTCCTGCAATAAATCGAGTTTGGTTTTGTCTCTGAGTTTTTCTTGGTATTGACTTTCCTCGTCTTCTCGTATTTCCCTGATATTTTACATAAATTACTTTTTGCTTCCACTGTTGTTGTACTTTTTGCTTCCATGAGATGATCTTGCTCAGAAAGTCGAGGCTCCTCGTCTTCTCGTATTTCCCTAATATTTTACATAAATTACTTTTGCTTCACTTGTTGTTACTCCTTTGTTATCTTTCCTGAGCCGAGGGAGGGTCTATCGGAAACATCATCTTTATCTTTTCAAGGTAGGGGTAAGGTCTGCGTACACACTACACTCCCAGACCCACCCAGGTTTTATTGTTGTTGTTGTTGTACTTCTTGCTTCCATTCCTTAAATGGGTGATTGAGCCGTACATGTTGTTTCTGCTGTTGTACTTTTTGCTTCCATTAAGATGATCTTGCTCAGAAAGTCTAGGCTTTCTCACATGCTGTATTGTGGTCTTGAAGAGTTAAATTTGTTTAGGTCTGGGAGGTGCAACGATTTACCTCATGAAGACATAATAAATGGCTAATTCAATAGAAAGTCTCTTATGCTTGATGACATGCTTGGATTTGTTTTCTTGGACCTTACATATATTATTTTGCTATCTGTGTTGTTTTGTGTTTTTCCATTATGACAAGAGAAAAATTGAACTGGTCTATGATTGTGTTGTCATATGGTACACAAGTGTTGTGAATAACATCAAATTTGACTCTTTGATATCTGAAATTTTAGATAAGTGGGTAATCAACATGATAGAAGCGCTGAGAGGGTGTTGACTCTTGGAATGTCATCAAGATATTTGATATGCTAGTTAATTAAAGAATATGGTTTTGCATGTGTGTTATTTGCTTAAGATGTTCACGTAAATGAATTTCTTCTCACTGGAACCACTGTTTTATATAGTATAAGACTTATGCCTTTCCGCCTTTTTAGGTAAACTTAATATTTTACTCTTTTTTTGTCACATTTGAGCTTGATAGAGTGTCTCTGGCCATAACCTTTAGTTCCAAGTTAACTATGAGTTCAAGGACAAGTGTAGGCGGCTGTTCTTGATAATGCCTTTATTTTGGTTAATCTTATGGCTTATTACGATAAGTCCATGTGCAGGCATGCTTAGTGCTAAATAAATGATGCATACTTGCGATAAGATTGATGAATAAGGTAGGTACCTAAGGTGTAGCCTAATAGTCAATGAAGTTATTGTAAACCTTGGAGACCAGGGTAAATCCCTATCAGAAACCTAAACATTAGGTGATTATTTCTTATCTGTCTAAGCCTTTTGGGGGGGGGGGGGTAGAGTTGCTTGATACTTGTGCAGGTAGGAGGTAGGAGGTAACGGGTTTATAAGAAAAACAATGTTGGAGCAAGATCAACCATACTTATTAGAATAAATAGTGAGTCATTGAACTTTGATCAACAACCTTCCTCAAATTCAAGTTGACATTTTGAAGTTGAGGGAGGATGTTCATCAATATTTGGTGTGCAAGCTCAAGATGTAGATCGAGGGCCCAAGAGCTTGACTGAAAAATTCTGAACATTTAGTGACTGCACCAGTTGATTCCATTTGCTATGATATTTACTCCAGATGAAAATATTCTCTTTTGTTTAGTTGTAACAAGCCATCGAACTGTCTAATTTTCTTGCTAAGCTTTAGGCTAAGTGCTATTTGGACGTAGTGGTGCACTATCAAGAGACTGGAGATCTTACTGCACTTTCTCAATTAGAAATGATAATATGAAGAATGTACCTTGTATAGTTACTGGGAGGGTGTATGAGCGGTCATTTTTCAATTTAAAGAGGATTAAGACAATAACTCTCTGTTCTGCATTGCAATACAATATTACTTTGAGTTTTTTTTTCTCCTCGGCCTCTATTTTCTGCTAACATTTACAAAATGTTTACATTTTATTAGTATCCAAATTTTCAGTGCTTCAAAGCTGCTCGCCTATTGCAAGGTGCAGGATGTTCTTGTTTCTACTCAATTTTTTCTTTTTCAAGTTTCTGCTTGGAGTTGTTCAAACTTATTCATGATACACTGCAGTGCAGCTGGTTCAAACAGAACACAAGCACTTGTAACATGAAATTCCATAAGGATCTTAAGGTATTCTTATTTTCTGAAATGACAAAGGCTAGATTTCTCACTTCTGCTATCGTGACGCCCTCTGTCTAACATTTTCTTGAAAGCAACAGTGTGTAATCTAACATTTGAACTCTTAGAGTAAATTATCTGCTTGTAGGTACATCTAATTTCGAAGAATTACAAGGGGAAAATAGATGTAATCCATGTTCGTGAATGAGAATTTCTTTAGTACAATTTTTTTGCAAGGTTGGGAGAGGTTGTTGGTTTCATCACAAATGTGGGGATAACTACATGCTTTCTCTGCTAAATTTTGTTGGCTGAAAAACTAAGCAAATGGCCCTTAGCAACTGTAAAAGAAGAGGGAAAACTTGTTCTTTTTTATAGTTCTGTATGGAGGTACAGAGAAGAGAGCATATATATTGAGTTGAAGTCAGGGAAAGGGCTTGTTTCTAAAAATAGATATGCATTGAATCTTATTGTGCGAGGCTCGACTCCCAGAACTTTCTGTACTTGCTAAATTCCCAGAAACAACCCCCAAAATAACAAAAACAAAAAACAAAACAAAGATGGTAAATCTGTATGGAACCTTCATTCTCCTATTCTTGCAACAAACGGTCCATAAGGATAAAAGCATGTGCATCATTTGGAAATTGATGCAATAGGGGGTGATGTATTTCACACCTCCTCGTGGTTCAAGGATGGAGGAAAATGGACGTTTTAATTTGTTACATTTCATGTTTCTTCTGCTAGAAACTTATAGCATGGACAGAGGCTACAAGAATGTGATGATTGAATCAGACTCTCAAATTCTGATTAGTGCTATAAATAGACAGTCGTTTATTCCTTGGCAAATCGACCAACTGGTTTAGCAGATTTTATCTCTGAAGAATATAGGCAGCTAACGCTGATTTACTTGCCAATTGGGGCTTGCATTTGAAAACCTACACAGATGCTAATGCCTTACCAAGAAAGGTAAGCGCCTCAACGAAGACTAATGGCGGATTCAGGATCTTAGTTTCGTAGGTGCTTAACATATTTTGCGTAAAGTTACTACCAATCACATCGTATACATGCAATGTCGTATGATAAAAAAGGTTAATGAGAAAACCATAATATTAGTATTAGTGAACGTCATGAAACTTTGATGGATGGCAAGAAATTTTTTTTACTGTTATGGAGGAAATCTTAATCTTCAGAAGAGGCCGAACTTCAGAGTCATTTTCTTAATTTTGAAGAAGATTTTCGTTTTCCTTTTTTGATGTAGTGAATTAGATGAAGTAAAGAAGAAAAAAAGAAGAAAATAACAACTTAATTGGGGCAAAAGAAAGAAAGTATCTTGATATAATAAAGGGAAAAAAATGAGTTAAAAGAGCTTGTCGGGAGTGATATTAGAAGCCTCATCCCCTAACCTTCATAACCCTCCAACACCCTTCCTTAACCAAAGCACCCATCCAACTTTTTGTTTACTAAGTGCTCTACTGACTTATTAGATCAATTTTAGTATATTCTCTATATAACTATACGCACTTTAAGTCGAGGTCAATCGATTCTCGACTCAAATTTTATATATAGATCCGTCTCTGATGAAGACAAATAGAGAGCAACTAACCTCTTTCAAAATCAGAGCTAGAAAGAAATTGTTTGATGTATAATTTGTTACTTTAGGGTATAGTCTAACTTGTCCTTTTTGTCTTATACCCTTTTTATTATGAATGTTTCAACAAGCTTTCCATACTCAACAATGGAACCAACGTTGTATTAGATAGCTCGTTACAGGAAAAATAGAAATATCTAGATAGCAACAGAAAGTTAAAAGGACTGATAGAAAGAAAGATAGTGGAGGAGGATAGAGCCACAGAGAGAATAGGAAGATATTCTTAACAACTTTCTTACTCTACTCTACGTGTAATCCTCTATTAATACTAACAAGACAAATGGTCCTCTCCTTAGATATGCCTTGTGTAGCAAGAACTCATCATCCAGCATCCCATACATGATCTCCTACCTTTTGGGAGCACACTGGGTGGCCCATCTTGCATCACAACTTCTTAGGCTGGTCCAATCATGTTTACTTTCGTTACACCCTTCCAAGTGTATTATAAGGCATCTAGTATGATTTTTGCACGAGGGAATGCCTCAAACTAAGGGTGTTTATCGGATGGGCTCGGGCTGGTCACTGGAAAAAATAGCCATTAAAGTTTAAAGTGTTAAATTTGAAATTTGAATTTTAAAATTGAAATTAAGTGACTACATAAAATTATTTAATAAGACCAATTTGTAAGGATCAAACTTTAGAGGCTTTTATTTCATATTTTCATCGCAATAATACTTTAAATCAATTTGCAATTTTTATTTTTATTTTTTATTTTTGAACTTGTAAATTAAAAGTTTACAAGAATCATAAAAAATAAGAAAGAGTACATCACATGTTTTGCATCATTTTTGTAAGTTCTTCTATGTCAACGTGAGGTTCTTGATTTCCGGCATTGCTTGAATCGGAACTATAAACCATTATATCTCTAATTACCCTCCGGTTCATCTACCTCTTCACGCCCTTGTTTTCGCGTTTCTGATCTTATCCTATCTCTTAAGCACACTAGAACTTTCAAAGCATTATTACCCAATGAGTGATAGGTATCTCCTAGATGTTGCCTTGCTTGGATAAATGTGCTCTCTGATGCAACAGTTGAAATTGACACATTTGGCATGTCTCGAGCCATGGCCGAAAGACAGGAAATTGATTTGAGTTGGTCCTCCACCAAGCCAGTGATAGAAATTTCTTTGTGCAGGGCTCTGTTGCCTATTGCAATTAGAATTGGAGATGTTCTGCTACTGATTTGTTGATGCTCTTCTAGTGGAGACCAAATTAAATAATCTTCAACACCATCATTATCCTTCATAGTATTCGATGCAAATGTGGAAACTGAACTTGAAAGAATATTTGCTTTTGCATCTACAGTAGAAGAGGTATCAACAATGTTAGCATAATAATTATATAAAACTTGTAAATGTTGGTGTAGATCATAAATGCAAGTGTCAATATCAAGGATTTCAGTTGATCCCATATCCACATAACAATATCAAGAAGTGATTAATTGACGACAAACAACCATTTTGATAGAAGGGTTTAAAATAGCACCAATTAGGTATATAGGGGGAATAGGATAAAAATATTTCTTAAATTTATCTAGCATAGATTCAACAATAGAACTATATCATTCTTTCTTGTTGAAGTTATGAAGTAAAAGAGAAATTTCAACTATATATACTAAATAATTTGTAATAGTAGGATCATAAGTCCCAGAAAATTCAAGTGTAGCTACATAAAAGTTTTGTAAAATTTTTACAACATCTTCAATGACATTCAAAGTACTAGTTGTTAACAAACTGTTAGGATCCGTACAATGAGAATTAGCAATTTTAGTTATAAGCATTCTATATTTATAACATCGTCTTAAGAATAAATAAGTATAATTACACCTGGTAACAATTTCTTCAGGCATGAGTCTTGGTCTTAGTTCATAATATTCATATTTATCCTTAAATGCATTTAATCTAGTATTTCTATTATTTCTTTGAATTACACTAACAAATCTTCTAACTAAAGTGATCTTATTTCTAAATAATTCAAGGTCTCTTAACAATTAAATTATAAATATGATATGCACACCTCACATGAAATATTTCAGAAAGTGGTAGGTGCAGATGCAATTTTAATAGTGAAATAACAGCATTGTTGTTAGAAGCATTATTATATGACATACACAAAACTTTTTCTTCGAGATTGTAAAATGTAGCAACTTCTGGGATAGTATCACTTATAAATATACCGGTATGACTTTGATCTTCATCATATTTAAAAGAAATAATACGTTTTTGCATACAAAAATTATCATCTGTTCAATGGCATGTAACAGTCAATAATCATTTTCATTAACAGCACAACCAATATCAAAAGTAAGAGAAACTCTACAAGGAAGACTAAACAAATAACAAATGTATGTTTGATATTGTCCAAAAAGCCTAAAGATATCAACTCTACAAGTACTTCTAGGAATACCTTTAAATAAAGAGTTATAATTTCTTTGAAGGTAAGTAACAAAATATGGTGAAGCACCAAAGCTAAAAGGTAAACAACCTAAATCAATCATTTTAGTTGATTTTTCCCGATCTTTCAACATATCGTATTTACCATTAAACCGCCAATACTCGGATTACGTTTTTTTGGCCAAATTGTTTATCAGCACCTCATGCAATAGGATGGTTATCTACAATGTGCCTACAAAGTTGAACCGTTCACCCTTGCTTACTTTCGATCTCATGTTTATAAACTTCCTGACAAATAGTACATCCTGCATAATTTTTATCTTCTTCTACTCTTTCAAAAAATTGCCAACACTTACTTTTTAATTTTTGATTCTTCTTAATATGGAGAGGAGGCCTACCTATATTACCACGACCATCATCCATAGTATTTCGACTGGCAATACCAGGTGTAGGTAACGTTGTTTCAAGATTATAAAGTGACTCAATATCATCTAAATTATCATTTATACCGTAATATTCTTGAAGTTGCTCATAATTGATGGTAGGCTATAATCGCGTATTTTGGCCATTAATGGCACTCTAGTTCGCTGCACTTTACTAGTGTTTGAGCTTTAAATAGTATTATTTTGCACTGAGTGTGTGTTTTTTACTTTGTAGGAGAGATTCTGAGTTACAATGAGGTTGTGGAGCTAATTCGAGCTATTTTGGAGCTTTGAAGTTTGAGTAAAAGCAGGTTTAAGTTGGGATCACGTTCGGTGATCAACGGATAATAGTGCACTTAACGAGATAAACAAAGAGATGAGCAGGAGGTTCACCCAGATGCGCGACCGCGCATGGTACCCCTCCACCGCGCACCTGACCACGCAAATGAAGTAGTACGATGCTAGAATTGTGCGGCCATATGCGCGATCACATGCCCAGGTGCGCGGCCGCACACGTCCAGTTTTAGAAAATTTTCCTAAGACTATTTTTGTAATTTTGGAGGCGAATCCTTTTGACCTATATGAAGCTCAGCTTGTCTAAAAACAGGGTATCTGGGATCTTGAGAGAACTTTTGGGAGAAAGGAAGGCAAGGAAGCAACGGAAACGCAAAATACTTGATCCAATTCATTCAATACGGAAGTTTGTTTGATTTTGGAAATTACAATGTCTTCTTGTTATTCTAATACTCTTATGATGAATAACTTCTCTACTTTGGAGTAATTTTTCTTAGGGTTATTGACGGATGTTGTGATTTTACTATTATTTTGGGTTTTACTCTTTGTTAATTGCCTGAATTCATTGAATGGGTTATTAATTGAATTGCAAGGGGGTTTTACTTTAATCGAAAGAGAAGTGTTGCTGCAATTTATATTGTGCCATATTGTCTGGGTTGATTTTATGCCTCTTCTAGGTAATTGAAAGAGTTTACAGAGTTATCAATTAACCCATCTTAGAAGGATCTGTTATTAGGTTGATTAAGAGAACTCTCATTCATGGGGGAGAAGAATTTGAATCTCTAAGGTAGCCTAATCATCTGTTGAAATCGAAGGATTCAATAGAAGTTAAGAGTGAACTTAACCCAGATTTACCCGGAACAATAGTTGATCACATATCTTGTCACAAGCCTTACTTCTCACCCTGATATTCAATTGTTGCTACTTAATCATTAAAGTGCCATTAATTTCTACAATTGATAATCTTAGTCTTATTAGTAGTCGATAATAACATAAATCAAAGGTTTATTATCCTGGATAGTGTTGAGATGAAGATTTATTAGAACATTATTTAAACCAATCCTTGTAGAGACGATTTAATACTATACTATATTTGTCTAGCGAGCGTAAGTTTTAAACACCGGTTTTGCGCTCATTAAATTTTGGCGTCGTTGCCGGGGATATGTGATTAATAGTGTTTGAATTAATTTTCGGTGCTAATTCAGGAACACTTTTCTTTTATTTTCCTTTTTTACACTCTTCTCTTCTGTGTGCCGGCAACATTTTAAGTTCAGCGGTGTATGACTCGATTCTCTCCCAAAGAATTGGTGCCATACGACCCAGAGTTAGACAAGCACCTGAGCCAATTGATAAGATAGAAATGATCGAGTGGATTGTTGTTGGTCCAGCCTTCAACTCAAAATACAATGGTGAACAACGAAGAGGATGTAAACCTAGATGCGAGAGAGGAAACTCAGCAACAGGAAGCACGGTTAGCAGCTGAAGCAACTTGTAGAGCTGCTGAAGAAACGGTTGACGGGGATCGAAGGTTCAATCCCAACCGAAACATGATCGAAGATGTATTCGAAAATGTAGTTCCTAGGCCTGAGAGATCGCTAGGAGATTATGCTAGACCGGTGTACCAACAACAGTTTAGTATGAGACCACCCATTAATGCCAATAATTTTGAACTCAAATAGGGAGTCATCCAGACCATTCAAAACAATTGCATATTCAGAGGGAAATCCAATGAAGATCCCAATAACCATCTGATGGACTTTGACGAAATTATGAATACATTCTGCTACAATGGAGCATCACATGATGCCATCTACCTCAGAGCATTCCTGTTATCACTTAAGGATGATGCAAAGTAATGGTTGAAGAGTCTTCACACACGGTCTATCCGTACATGGGAGGAGATGACTACCAAGTTCTTGGAAAATACTTCGCCGCTAAGACTGGACATACGAGGAAAGAGATTCACAATTTCAGCCAAGGTGAAGGGGAGACAGTGTTCGAGTCATGGGAAATATTTGAGGAGTTATTGCGGAGGTCCCCTCATAACGTAATGGAGCAATGGATGCAGCTTTAGGACTTCTGGGACGGTTTAAACTCGTCATCAAGGAGATTGCTGAATAGTGTTGTTGCAGGTCCTCTGATGAAGAAAACTCCTGAGGAGATTGTCACTCTTCTGAATGAACTATCTGAAGATGCAGAACAATGGTCTACTAACCAAGGGGATCGAAGAAGATCAGCAGGGGTACACCAAGTAGAATCGTTGGTAGCAATGCAGGCTCAAATCACAATTATGGCTAAGGACATCAAGCAACTGACGATAGCTCAAGTGCAAAATTAACCACTGGTCGGATGTGATATATGTGGATTGGGAAACCCGACACATGAGTGTCAAGATACAGCTGGGGAAGTCAAAGCTATGAGGAACTTTAATAAGGGATACTACCAAGGTGGGAACAACTATAATTCCATGGGCCAAAGACATCCAGGTTTTTCGTGGAGTTCACCTAATGGGAGTTTGAAATCATGACAGCAAAACAATCTCAGACCCCAGGGTCAAGGACCACCAGGTTTTCTGAACCAGCAGAAGCAGTTATACCAGCCACCACAACAAATTCAGTCAAGTATTGAAGACCTCATGAACGCATTCATCAACAAAATAGATGAAAATTTTAAGAATCAGGGCACGACTAACCGGAATCGGGGAAGACAAATGGGACAAATTGCAAATTTGTTATCTGCGAGAGCTCCTGGTACTCTTCCCTATAACACGGAAAAGAACCCAAAGGAAATAATTAAGGATGTATCTCTGAGAAGTGGCAAAACATTGACTGACCCAGTGGTGAAAGCTAGACCTGAGGTGGTTAGCAAGAAGATAGAGACACCAGCAGAGAAAGAGTGCGAAGAGCAAAAGAGCCAGAGTAGCGGAGTACAAAAGGATATTGAAGAAAGTAGACATATGCCAGCTCTACCATTCACTCAAAATATGAAGTGGTAGAAACTTGGCAAATGCTTTGGGCGATTCTTGGAGATGCTCAAGCAACTTTTTGTGAAAATTCCTTACACTGAGGTACTCACTCAGATGCTTGCTTATGCCAAATTCTTAAAAGAAATCCTATCTAGCAAGAGAAAATTAGAGAAAACGACAGTGGCCAAGATAAATGCCCATTGCAGTGCTATCTTGCAAAATAAAATTCCACAAAAGTGTGGGGACCCAAGAAGCTTCACCATACCATGCTCATTGGGGAGTGAAAAAATCGACAAGTCCCTTTGTGATTCCGGTGCGTCAATAAATCTAATGCCTCTGTCTGTATTTAGGAAACTAGAAGTTGTGCTTGGAGTGATCAAATCAATACCAGTGTCCCAACAACTGGCTGACCAAACCACCATTCTACCTGAGGGAATCGTTGAAGAAATTTTAGTTAGGGTGGACAAGTTTGTATTCCCCGTGGATTTTATTGTGGTGGATATGAAGGTGAACAAGGAGGTGCCTTGAATTCTAGGGAGGCCATTCTTATGTACAGGCAGACTTATCCTTTTATATCTATGAAGGGAAGCTTATGCTCAGAGTGGACAATGAAAAAATGGTGTTTTAGATGAAGAGGATGATGAAATACCCAGTGATGAGGAGTCCGCCTACTCGTGTTTCAAGATGGACGTTAATGGAGAATTGGCCGAAAAATACAAGTTTGACAAGCTTGTGGGAGAAATCCTAGAGAGGTGTATTACTCAGTCTAGCACAATGGAAGATGAAGATCCAGAAATAAAGGAAGAATCTGAAGCTCTTGAGACTGAGGATCAAGTGGTTGATGAGGAGGAATTAAAAAGGGAGGTTGCTAAGCCTAATGTAGAATTAAAAGTCCTCCCCTCTCACTTAAAATATTCTTTTCTTGAAACTACCAATTTTCCTGCAATTATTTCTACTGACTTGACAGGTACATAGGAGCGAAAACTGGTGGAGTTGCTGAAAAAGCATAGGAAGTCCATGGGTTGTAGTATAGTTGATATTCAAGGAATTAGTCCATCCATTTGCATGCACAAAATTCCGTTGAAGAAAATAGCAAGCCAGTTGCGCAGCCCCAGTACAAGCTGAATTTTTTTTTGGAGGAGATAATGCATAAGGATATCATCAAATTGCTAGATGAGAGAGTGATTTTTTCCATCTCTGATAGCCAGTGGATTAGTCTTGTACAAGTTGTACCTGAGAAGGGGGCATGACAGTAATGAAAAATGAAGATAATGAATTAATCGCCACCAGAACAGTCACTGGGCGGAGAATATGCATTGATTATAGAAGGTTGAATGATGCAACAAAGAAGGACCACTTCCACTCCCCTTTATTGACCGAATGATCGAGAAAGTGGCTGGACATGGATATTATTGCTTCTTGGACGGGTACTCAGGCTACAATCAGATCCCCATTGCTCTAGAAGATTTTGAGAAGACCGCATTTACTTGACCGTCAGGTATTTTTTCTTACAGAAGAATGTCGTTTGGGTTGTGTAATGCACCTGTCACTTTTCAGAGGTGCATGATGTATATATTTTTTTATTTAAATGGAAAGTGTCTAGAAGTATTCATGGATGATTTCACCCTCTTTGGTGATGACTTTGAGGATTGCCTGAAGAATTTGGAGCTTGTGCTTGAACGTTATGTAGACACGCACTTGGTCCTTAACTGTGAAAGTGTCACTTCATGGTGAATGAGAGAATTTTATTAGGCCACAAAGTGACTGCACAAGGAATTGAAGTTGATAAAGCAAAGGTTGATGTGATTGTTAGACTCCCTCCACCAACTTCAGTGAAGAGCATAAGGAGTTTCTTGAGACATGATGGGTTCTATAGGAGGTTCATCAAAAACTTTTCCATCATTACCAAACCATTGGTTGCATTACAAGCGAAGGATGCCAAGTTTGTTTTCAAAGTCAAGTGTTTAAGAGCTTTCGAATTGATAAAGGAAAAGCTTGGAAGTGCTCCTATTATGGTGACACTTGATTGGAGCCAGCCATTTGAGATAATGTGTTATGTCAGTGATGTAGTTGTGGGAGCAGTTTTGGAGCAAATAAAAGATAAAATATTTGGGCCCATGTACTATGCAAGCAGGACGTTGAATGATGCTCAAGTCAACTATGCCACTGCTGAAAAAGAGTTCTTTGTTGTGATCTTTGCTTTTGACAAGTTTAGATCATACCTGGTGGGGAGCAAAGTGATCGTACACATGGATCACTCAGCCTTGAAATATTTGTTGAGTAAGAAGGAGTCCAAGTCGTGTCTGATGCGGTGAGTGTTGTTGCTCCAAGAGTTTGAACTGGAGATTAAAGATAGGAAAGGCACAGAAAATCAAGTCGCCGATCATCTATCTCGACTTGAGAGACCTCCAGTTGAAACCATTGAAATGAGGGAAGAATTCCCTGATGAGCAAATTTTCTCCATTGATGCGGTCTCTGAAAGGCCACCTCGGTATGTTGATGTAGCCAACTTTTTGGCTAGTGGATGGTTACCTCGTGACCTCTCTTGTGATCAAAGATTTTATCGTGTATGTTGTATGTATATGAGTTTTGTTTTGGTAGTTGTAATTTATTTTTGTTAGTTGCAGTAGTTAGAGATAGAAAAACAAATTTGAAAAAAATACATAAATTTTTTAAAATTGACGATTTTTCCCGACGATGGATATCATTCGATGGGTTTCTTGAGGGATTAAGTCGAAAGAAAAAGACAAAAAATATTTTTTTTGTTAGATAGTGTATTAATTTCCCCTTGGTTTTTCTTTATGCCGCGGTTCTTTTCCAAGGGTTTTGATTGAACCGGGTGGAGTTAGTTTTTATTTTTATTAGGAGTAGGAACCTTGATCTATGATTTAATAGAAGGCAATATCTCTTGACTCTATTATGCCTTGAGAATAATGAGTGTTTTAGTTGTGACGCTTAGGCTCAGTTTTTGACTCTTGTATAAGTACCTTATATTGTATAATCTTAACTCTACTTCACTACTTTGACTAGAGTGTCTTGATAGTCTAATCCGGAGTGAGTTATGTGCCATGTGTGTGTGAGGTTTTGTATTATTCATTGCATTGCATTTGATATCTAGAACTTACCCCGTGTGTTTGCAAAGCGAAATAGTAGTTTTAATCAATCTTGGAAGTGATATAAGCATTTTTTTGTTGAGCCAATTATATGCTTCTACCCACCTAATTGTTATGTATCTTAGTTAACCCCTTTGAGCTTGTAATCTTGTTTCTTTGGCAACCACATTACAAGCCTTACCTATTTGTTTGAATTGACTATCTATTTGAACATTTTACCTCTCGTAAGCACTTGAAGTTGTTATGAACTTCATAAAAGTTGAAGTGTGGGGTATTTGGTTTGGCTTTTGAGTGGAACTAATGAAATAAGGCGACAAGTGCACTAGTTTGAAAAAGTAAGAGTTACTTGAATTGAAAAAAAAAGTTGTTGAATTGTTGTGCAAAATATTCTTTGATAGTGGTGACTCTTGATGTAATTGTGATTAACGAAGTAGGGAGTTAATATATATTGATGTGAAGGTGGAGTATGGTTTGACATAAGTGTCGTATTTTGAATGGTTAAGTGTATGTACCAAAGTGTTTAGGGAGATGTAGTCAATCTTATATCTAAATGTATCTTACCCATCCTGCAGCCTAGATTACAACCAATTAAAGTCTTACTTGATCCTTGATTGAATGAATTCAATTAGTAGAGTGTACGCTAAGGGAAAGCCTATGGTTCATCTTTTGGGGCATATGAATGTTGTTTCTGAGAGTGAGTGAGTTGGTTCTATCTGGAGTTCCTAATTGTTCTTAATGTCTATGTTTGTGTAAGTGCACTAGATTCACGAAAGAAAGGTAATGTTTGACCTCTATGTTAGAGTAAGTGAGCGGGTTATAAATAATGCATGGTGTTTTTGAGTTGAATCTTGAGGTTAAGATGTTACGATATTGTACTTAATTTGTTTCAAAGAGTCTTGGTGTGATGAGTCATGAGAGTTGTTGAAAAAGTTCGTATTTTAGGTGAAGTGTAGTTTGATTGCTCGAGGATGAACAATAGTTTAAGTGTGGGGTGTTGATGTTAGGTTATAATTGCGTATTTTGGTCATTAATGGAACTCTTATTCACTGCACTTTACTAGTGTTTGAGCTTTAAATGGTATTATTTTGCACTGAGTGTGTGTTTTATGCTTTTTATGCTTTGTAGGAGCGATTCCGAGTTACAATGAAGTTGTGAAGCTAATTCGAGATATTTTGGAGCTTTGAAGTCTGAGTAAAAGCCTAAGGATTAAGTTGGGATCCTGTTCAGGGATCAACGGACAATAGTGCACTTAACGAGAGAAATAAAGAGATGAGCAGGAGGTTCACCTAGATGCGCGACCATGCATGGTACCCCTCCACCGTGCACCTAACCGCGCAAATGAAGTTGTACACTGCCAGAAGTGCGCAGCCATATGTGCGATCACATGCCCAAGAGCGCGGCCGCACACGTTCAGTATCGGAAACTTTTCCCAAGCCTATTTTTGTATTTCGGAGGCGACTCCTTTTGACCTATATGAAGCTCAGCTTGTCTAAAAACAGGGTATCTGGGATTTTGAGAGAACTTTTGGGAGAGAAAAAGGCAAGGAAGCAACAAAAACGTAAAATACTTGATCCAATTCATTCAATAGAAGTTTGTTTGATTTTGGGAATTGAAACGTCTTCTTATTATTCTAATACTCTTGTGATGAATAACTTCTCCACTCTGGAGTAATCTTTCTTTGGGTTATTGACTGATGTTGTGATTTGTCTATTGGTTTGGGTTTTACTCTCTTTTAATTGCCAAAATTCGTTGAATGAGTTATTAATTGAATTTACTGTGGTTTTACTTTAATAGAAAGAGAAGTGTTGCTGCAATTTGTATTTTGTCATATTGTTTGGGTTGATTTTACGCCTCCTCTAGGTAATTGAAAGAGTTTACAGAGTTATCAATTAACTCTGTTTAGAAGAATAATCGAGAGGTGTTCTTCGAAAGATCATTCATTCACTGTATTTGTGGATATGTTCATAGGTACTGTTATTAGGTTGATTAAGGGAACTCTCATTCATTCGGAAGAAGAATTTGAATCCCTAAGTTAGCCTAATCATCTGTTGAAATCGAATGAGTCAATAGAAGTTAAGAGTGAACTTAACCTAGAGTTACCTGGAACAATAGTTGATCACATATCTTCTCACAAACCTTATTTCTCACCCTGATATTTAATTGTTGCTACTTAATCATTAAAGTGCCATTAGTTTCTACAATAGATAATCTTAGTCTTATTAGTAGTCGATAATAACATAAATCAAAGGTTTATTATCCTGGATAGTGCTGAGCTGAAGATTTATTAGAACATTATTTAAACCATTCCATGTGGAGACGATTTAATATTATACTATCTTTGACTAGCAAGCCTAAGCTTTATACACCGGTTTTGCGCTTGTCAATATTCTACATTTAAATTTCCAGGTGAACTTTCAGAAATATGTGTAAAGCTACTTGGAGAACCAACACCACCTCTTGATCTTTTAGTATTTTTACTCTTACTAGTATCACCTCTACAAGTACACGCTTTTGTGGCTGCTCTAAATATATCCATTATGTAAATTAAATTAAAAAAATTAAACTAATAATTCTAAGTAATAAAATAAAAATAAACACCAAAAAACAGAAAGAGATGGAATGTGTACCGGGAGTCCGGATTTCACACAAAATTTGATATCACACTTCAATTGATATTTGTAATACCACACTTCCCTTGATAATTGCAATTTTGTAGTGGCTACCGTAAATAATTGATAAAACTTGAAATAATAATTATTGAGAACTTGAGAGCAATAAGCAATTCAATAACCAAGAGGGAATTGAGAGCGAATAGAGTAGAAGAAGAGAGCAAGTTATGAGAAAAAATAAAGAA
Source organism: Nicotiana knightiana (assembly GCA_005239525.1). Classification (NCBI taxonomy): domain Eukaryota; kingdom Viridiplantae; phylum Streptophyta; class Magnoliopsida; order Solanales; family Solanaceae; genus Nicotiana; species Nicotiana knightiana. The sequence continues at coordinate 75,404 of ML387248.1, read as the reverse complement.
GAGGGAGGGCTATTTATAGTTTTTAAAATGCTAAATAATTTATCAATTATTTGGGGTGAGGGAGCTATTTTATTAAGGGGTTAGACCGAAATAGCTAAAACTATAAAAAATGATTGTTGCCCAACGGTCATTTTAAAACTTGTCTGTTGACAATGGTAAAAAGAAACTAATGATTATCGAGTTGGACCATGTCAGGACCCGGTAAAAACCCGTGATGAATTACCGGTCTAGCTACGCTCCGATGCACCAACAGCCAAAAAAGGCCCGACCCTGTCCGGCACAAACCCCTTACCCTAACCAACCCCACCCTTTACCGGACCGGGCTGATTCGGGCTAAACCGAGTGAAACCGGATTGTTAGTGGGCTAACCCGACCGGCTATCACCTTTACATCAAACTAATAGTTGCGTGGGAAAAGGACATATTAGTTGCCCCAATCCTTCATGTATTTGCCTTTTAGATTCTAATATATAGATTGACGTCCAGCCTTAATTTTTCACTATAATGGTAATTTTTTTTTTTTTTAATGAAACATTTGAATGCATTACATCAAGGTTGTAAAGAAGTGTCAAACTAAAATTTATGGTGAATCTCCCAGATAAAAAATTAAGCATTATGGTTGGAACACCTACTCTTTATGAAATATAATCATTTTGATCATTTTCTAGCAAATATAGCTCTCTTTTTCGTTCCACCTTCTATAAATTGTGTTTGACAAATTATTTTGTCACAAGATAAATGATTTTTTCACATCATAAATGGTTTTGGTCATGTTCTAATCATTTTTGATAAAATTACAAACATTAGCTCTTTCGCAGAAAAAGGAAAAGAAATACAAACATTAGTAATCTATACAAACGGTATGTTTGGTACGAAGAAAAATATTTGTTTTCCTGAAAAATGAGTGGTTTTATCACTTACTTTCCCTTGCTTGGTTGGTGAGTGAAAAACTTTTTCCAGAAAATATTTTCTAATATTTGTTTACAATGGCGAAGCTAAAAAATTTTCAAGGGTGTTCAAATTTTAAAAAAAAAAGTAAAAAAGATTCCCGACAAAGGGTGTTCAATTTTTAGTTATATACTTCTAAAACGCAATATTGTACCTATATAAATAGAGTAATTTTTCAACGAAGGGTAGTCAAGTGACCACCCTTATGACCATATGGTTTCACCCCTGTTTGTTTAGAGAGAAGAAAATAATTTTTATTCTACTTTCCTTATCCTCCCCCTCATTCCTTCAAATTACTTTGTTTCTATGCTCTCCCCCCCCCCCCCCCCCCCCCCCCCCCCAAACCTCAAATACCCAACATTTTGAGGACTATTTTCTTAAAGAGTTTAATTATTCTTTTAAAAATTCACGCAAACCCAAAGGGACTAATGTGTTGCTTTACTTTTTCATACAAAATAACGTTGAAATTTGTGCTACATAACTAAAAAGAAAATACTGTTTTGTTGGTTGAAAAAGAAAGTACTCTTTCTACAACATGAAAAAGTACTCATTCTGTTAAAATGAGAATTTTTTTCCTACATCTTGAAAAGAAAATACTCATTTTATTGAAATGAAAGAAAATATTTTTTTCTACATCATTGAACGAAAATACTTTTTTTGTTGAAATAAAAGAAAATATTTCTACATCATGAAAAGAAAATATTTTTTTGTTGAAATGAAAGAAAATATCTTTTCTACATCATGAAAAGAAAGTATTTTTTTGTTGAAATGAATGAATATGCTTTTCTGCATTATGGAAAGAATACTCATTTTGTAAAAATTTAAAAGAAAGTACTCTATCTAAAACATGAAAAGAAAGTACTCTATCTACAACATAAAAAAAAAGTACTATTAATAATATTTTTATTTAGGGTGGGGATATGACATGGTTGGGGAGGGTGTGTGGGTATGATTATGGGGTAAGGATGGGGTGGGTGGGTGGGTGACTGTGAGGGGTTGGTGGGATAGGGAATAGGAAAGATAAGGTTAAAGAAGAGTTTTGAAAAATATTTTTTTTTCTTTTGATAAAAAAATATTTTTCTTCGAAGAAAAATATTTTTAAAAATATTTAAATCAATCAAAATGAGAAAATATTTTCCTTAGACCCAAAGTCTAATAACCATTGACGTGGTATTTGAGAGGAAGGAGAACCAAAAAACTTCCCCCCAGCAAAACCAAAAAAATTACGACTGTGCCATTCGCTCCAAAAACCCTCCATTTATCTGAGTCCTAGGGTTTTACGAAAATCCAAAAATAAATCAATGGCATCATCAACTCGGATCTTCGGAAACTGCTGTCGAGCTCTTGGTGCTGCTGCTAAGACTTCCGCAGCCACAACCACAACAACAGCTACGGTGACGAAGAGCAGAGGTAGGCCCAATGGAATACTGAAGCCGCAGCCAGTTTCCCCTGCTCTGGGAAAGTTCTTAGGTACTGCTGAAGCCTCCCGCACTGATGCTGTCAAAAAAGTTTGGGAGTACATTAAAACCCATAATCTTCAGGTCTGTTTCCTTGTGCTCAATATTCTTTTGCAGTTCATTAGTAAACTTGATGAGCCTCTATGGTAAAAGATATTTTTCCTGTTAACTTTGTTTTTCTCTTAATGATGGTGGTGTTAGCGCTAGCTTACGCCTACCTTACATAGTATTATTTTTTGAGATTTGAAACCGAGGCCTCATGGTTCTACTCCCACTTCATTAACCACTAAGCCACACCCTTGGGATGCCTTAACTTCTTATTTTCTATTGTTTTAGGATCGTATCATTTATGTTGTATCCTTTTGGACATTCTTTTCACCTGTTAATTACTTGGATGAACTTGAGAGAAATTTATGGTGGTCCATGAAGACACTATACTTCTATTTTGTGTAAATAAACATTTCTTTTTCAACCACTCAAGTTCAATCAGTCCTTCAACAATGCCTCTCTCCCAAATTTTGCCTAAGACAAAGTCAAATGTGGAATTTAGTGCTTGTCTACTTGTTTTACTAATATTTTTGTCTTACTTGTCTTTGCCGAGGTAATCATGTTAGATGTGCATCTTATAGTCTAGCTAGATAAAATGAATGCTTGTAGTATTTGTGGACAGTGGAATACTGGATTAGTTGTCCAGTAGGCATACAATTGGTTTTGGCTACTATTCTGCTATACTATGGCTGGCGTTTACTGATTCTGTGGAAGCATAGCTGATGTATAGTGCTTCCCAAATAAGTGCTACAAGGGTGTGTGCTATGCATCAGACTGGTAAAGCGTTACAAATTAGAATTCAGAGTATTGTAATTCTGAGATCTTCCTTAGATGGTATTGAGTGGAATCACAATGAAGGCAACCATGATTATCTACAGGTCCATTTATGCTTCTAAAGTTTGTTTCTTAGTTTCTTGTTTGAGATGAAGTTACTTGTGGGGAATGCTAGGATTGCCTGGACAGATTGTTTCACCACTTTTTGAATTTGGAATCTGTACATACGTCATAGCTGCATGTGACTGGGAAACTTTATATCTGCTATCCCTACCTACAGGGGCCTGCAATAGGCTGTTAGTGCAAAACAGTGAACTATGACCTTGTAGAGGAATTTTTTGTAATCGTGGCACCCGCTTCCATTTATGACCAGATAATTTCCATGGTTCATCAAAGTATTCACTATTTAATTGCTCCTTTCCCCGTACAAAAATAAATGAAGAAAATTATGTTTGGCATTTGCGTCCAAGGTTGGTGCAGTGTTCAATGGGATTGATGAAAGCCATGAGAGACCAAGGTTCAAATCCTAGCAGAAACAAAAAATACTAAGTGATTTCTTTTCATTCGTCCAAGTATGAGCCTTGGTTGGCAGAGTTATCCGGTACCTGTGCATGTGGGAGGTTGCAAGTATCAGGTGGAATTTGCGCAAGCTGCCCCAAGCACCGCCATTATAGAAAAATATTGGCGTTTGGGAGTTGGTCTTTCTCGTCTATGACTCAATTCAATCCAAGAGATTTCTGATGTGTGCAAGAAGAAGAAATTGAGTTAGTCAATTTGATCACTGCTAATTATTTTTGTTTCCAGTTTTTCTTTTTTGGTGCAACGGTATTATTGTTTCAGCTGAAGTAAATGTTTATCATCTCCCTTTGGTTTAAGTCCCTGACACGGTGCTTGTACTTTGCGATTTGCAGAATCCTGCAAACAAGCGAGAGATACATTGTGACGATAAGTTGAAGACGATATTTGATGGCAAGGACAAAGTTGGTTTTCTAGAGATTGCGAGGCTATTAACCCAGCATTTTCAGAAGGCTACTTAAGTTCCAGTCAGCCGGCAACGTCTGTTAACATTAGGCACTTTGTGGATACAGAACTTTGTTGTTTACCTAGCTGGCCAGCATTTTCTGTTTCTAGTCGCTCTTTTATTTTGCTTCACCATGGTTTGAGTTACCAAGATCAGATGCTCTTTATATCAAGTGTTTTGAAGATGAGCAACTGGGTAATGATAAAACCACCATTGTTGTTCATCCACCCCGAAGTTCTCTCCTTGTCCCTTTCACAATTTGAAGTTAAGCAAGGTATGTGGGATAGAATGCATTTGAAACACAATTGTACTAGTTGAAATGTAAAATTCTTATTGCGGCAATATTAGTTATCTTTATTTTGCTGATAAAAATGTTAGTCTATTCATCAATGTTTTTTCCCTGGTCTAGCTATTTGATATTCAAAGCCAGGAGAATGTTGCATTATTAAGGAGTCATTCATCCCGGTACTACTCATCCAAGCACGCCTAGCTTTGGATTTTTGATGACATATTTGCCAATATATCAGTGTTGACAACAGAGAGCACGCATCATTTTACTGAGCCTCTGTGGTCTGTTAAGGTCTTCTACTGTGGCTTTTGAACGCTGAATTTGTGGGAGATGAGCACCTTTGGTGACATTATTGGGACTAATTTTTTTTGATACAAGAAATCGAACCTGCAATTCAAAACTGCATGCAATACTAAGAAGATTCAACGGTTTATGTATATATAAAAAATTATTTTACGCAATTTATACAGATAAAGAGATTCAATTGAACATCCTTCCAAGCACTTAGACTACTTTCAGCTCCTAATAGGCAATTTTGATCAAAGTGACATATGGTAAAATACTTACCCATATATATATATATATATATAGAGAGAGAGAGAGAGAGAGAGGAAAGGTTCCTTTTTTTTAGGGTACTCCCTGGAACAGATCCAGTGGAGACGGGGTGGGGCTTGTAGCTCAGAGGATTAGAGCACGTGGCTACGAACCACGGTGTCGGAGGTTCGAATCCCTCCTCGCCCACAACCGACCCAAAAGGGAAGTACCTTTCCCTCTGGGGGTAGGAAAATCATGATCGGGATAGCGAACCAAAAGTTATGGAACTTGGGTGTGGGTCTTTTGTCGAAATGGAATGACTTTTCTTTTTCTCTTTTTATTTATTATTTATCGTGAATGGGGGAATCATTAAACATAGTATGCCCGATCAANATTGTTGGTACCAAAAACAAAGCAGCTGATTCAGTAGAGTGGGCTGCAATAAGGGCCCGGTGTCATTATGTTAATAAAAAATGGCTTGGCGGTATGTTAACAAATTGGTCCACTACCGAAACAAGACTTCATAAGTTCAGGGACTTGAGAATGGAACAAAAAACAGGGAGACTCAACCGTCTCCCGAAAAGAGATGCAGCTATGTTGAAAAGACAATTATCTCGCTTGCAAACATATCTGGGCGGGATTAAATATATGACAGGGGTACCCGATATTGTAATCATCGTTGATCAGCACGAAGAATATACGGCCCTGCGAGAGTGTATTACTTTAGGAATTCCAACAATTTGTTTAACCGATACAAATTGTGACCCCGATCTCGCAGATATTTCAATTCCAGCGAATGATGACGCCATATCCTCAATCCGATTAATTCTTAACAAATTAGTATTCGCAATTTGTGAGGGTCGTTCTAGCTATATAAGAAATCCTTGATTAATAATAACATAATAAGATAAATAATTTTCTAATCTCGCAGAACAAAATGTGATACGATGAGATAGAATGCAATAGAAACAAAGACATGGAACGGGTATACTATGTGATTTATTAGTATTCTAAATCTTAGTTGGTATTCAAAATATCCGACTCAAGTAGACAAAGAGATGGTCGAATCAAAATTTTTTGTTTAAAGTTCAATTTTTTCAGAGGGCAAGGCAATATGAATGTTCTATCATGTTCCATCAATACTCTAAAGGGGTTATATGATATATCCGGTATGGAAGTAGGCCAACATTTCTATTGGCAAATAGGGGGTTTCCAAGTACATGGCCAACATGTCGTCGTTTCATGATCTTATGCACCAACACTATGAAGAATAAACTTGCAATATTATAAAGAAAAAGTTTGGTACAAGTTGGGATTCCGAGTCTGGGAATAGCTTCATATGGTGATTCTGGAGTTGGGAGCGCGATCGGAAGTGAATTCGGATGTCCGGAGGTCATTTTGAAGTCATTTGGCTAAAGATAGAAATTTGGAGGTTTTCGAGAAATCCGACCGGAAGTGGAAATCTTGATATCGGGGTCGAAATGCGATTCAGGAAGTTGGAGCAGGTCCGTAATGTCAAATATGACTTGTGTGCAAAATTTGGGGTCAATCGGACGTGATTTGATAGGTTTCGGCATCGGATGTAAAAGTTAAAAATTTCTAAGTTCATAAAGTTGGGATTTGGGTGCGATTCATGGTTTCGATGTTGTTTGATGTGATTTGAGGCTTCGAGCAAGTCCGCATTATGTTTTGGAACAGGTTGGTAGACGGGGCCTCGGGTGGATTCCGGTGGTTGACGGATCAAGTTGAGAGTTTGAAGAAGGCTGGAATTTGCTGTCATATGGTGTGACCGCACCTGCGAGGATTTGGCCGCAGCCGCAGGTGCGAAGAATTGATGGTTCGGCTGGGAGCGCAGGTGCTATGGTATTTTCGCACCTGCGAGGTCGCAGATGCGGGTTATGGGGCGCAGGTGCAAAGTTGGCTCGAGCTGAGGAAAGCCGCAGGTGCGGAGGTTTGGTCGCACCTGCGGAATCGCATGTGCGAGTGTTGGATCGCAGGTGCGAAAAATGGCCTGTGCAGAATGTTTTAAAACCGAGAATTGGGCCATTTCTTCATTTCTTCTTTGGTTTGGTCGGTTTTGGAGGAGCTTCAAGAGAGGGTTTTCGTCAGGAATCACAAGGTAAGTAACTCCTTCATGTTTCTAAGTTAAATACAAGGTTATTGCATGGAATTATACATGAAAATTGTGGAATAATTTGGAAAGATTGAAGAAAAATCTAGAAATTGTAATTTGGATTTTAGCCACGAATTTGAGCATGGAATTTAGAGTAAATTGTATAATTGAACTAGTAAAGCTATAAGTAGAATATATCTTCGAGAAATTTTGGATTCCGGGCACGTGGGCCTGAGGGCATTTTAGTCATTTCACTAAGCGGGGTTGAGAAATTATATAATTTGGAATTGTTGCAAATATTAGAGTATATTTTCATTGGTTTGCCGTTATTTTGATAGTTTTGGGGCGTTGTGCGTCCGTTGGAGCCGTCAGAAGGCCTTGGAAGCCGGTTATGAAATTTCAGAGAGAGGTAAGTCTCCTTTCTAACTTTGTGACGGGGAATTGTTCCCCTAGGTGAATTAATTAAGTATGTGCTATTATCTTCGGGGGCTACGTACGCATGAGGTGACGAGAGTCCGTGCGTAGCTACTGTTATGTCCCCCTAGGTGAATTAATTAAGTATGTGTTATAATCTTGGGGGCTACGTACGCACGAGGTGACGGGAGTCCGTGCATAGCTACTATTACGCCATGTCCGGGTAGTCTAGGACCCACTAGCATGCCTTACGTGTTGTACCTGTGATCCTGCCTGTAATATTAAACTGCTAATATAATCGAAATCGTAATTGAATATCTAAAGAAGACTAGAGTTCATTTTCTTAATCATCTAGAAAGAGAATTGATTCCTCCGTGAAAAATTGTATACCTGGTAGGGTTATATTATGGAATATCATTAAACTTGGCAAATGAGTTTCAAAACAAAGATTTAAAAGCTATATTTCATNCTTTCTTGATAAAATGGGGACTTATTGTGTGGACATGTGTAACTTCGGGTGCCTGAGTCGCATGTATGATTCGCGAGCAGGATGACCCTGTATTTGTGTATATTCATATGAGCACCTGAGTCGCAGGTATGATTCGCGAGCAGGCTAGCCTTATTATTTTTATGTATAACCGTGTCGCATGATCGATTCGCGAGCGGGGCAGATAGATGCATCTATGGTTCGAGCCATTCAACCCTCGGCAGTGCACATTTTATTATTGTTGGTCCGCGCCGTTCGACCCTCGGCATTGCTTGCGCATGATATTTGTTGCGTAGTTGCTATGATTTGTGCCTGATTACTGGCCTGAAATTTTAAGTTGTCAACTGAAATGACAGAGATATAAAGTTATTAAAGATTTTTGGAAGAAGTTTTTCCTTCCGGTTGATTATTTGTTGTTTGATCAAACCACCCATGTTGATTAATTGTTACTAATAAGACGAAGACTTAGAGTGTTAAATGTGGAAAGAGTTGATATTATTTATTCCTGAACTTAATAAATTGTCTATGATAACCATGCTTAGTGTCACACTTGAATATTCTAAATTGACCTTTAGCAAGTGTCTAATTTGACTTCTCGTCACTACCTCTCTGAGGTTAGGCGGACGACTAACTGAGTACACGTTGTTTTTGTACTCATGCTACACTTACTGTGAATTTTATTGCACATGTACTTTCATAGCGATGTGGAGGATTAGGAGACTTGGGCGAGCTGCATCATCCGTAGGCGATCCGCAGCTGACAGAGTCTCCCTCATACTGTATTACATTTATTTAATTTCCTTGTCCACTAGTATTTCGGACAAGCTTTGTAGAAATTGTAAAATTCTTAGAAATTGCTCATGTACTTGTGACACCGGGTTCTGGGATGTGTTGGGATATATTTGTTAAAATAGGACTATTTAAACTATTGTATTTACTTAACAGATTTTATTTAGTTAATATGTAATAAAGTGAAAGGTAATGATTTTCATAAATGCTAAAACCGGAAATTATTTCAATTAATTAATGATTGGCTTGCCTGACAGCGATGTCCGGTGCCATCACGACCTTATGGATTTTGGGTTGTGACAACATGGTATCAGAGCCTAGGTTCACTTAGGTCTCACGAGTCATGAGCAAGTCTAGTAGAGTCATTGCGGATCGGTACGAAGATGTCTGTACTTACACGGCTGTTAGGAGTACTTCCCTTCTTGATTCCTCATCGTGCAATTTTATTCCTTTGAGGCTCTATGCTTAGGTAGTGATGATGCTTGCTATTAGTTATCGCGCGATGTCGATATGATGATATAATGTTTGCCCGTATGTTGGGGGGTGATGAATGGTTTGAAGGGAGGTCTTCTCAGAGTGTGATTTCGAGATTTCGATATTTTAGTTCCGGCAGAGGAAAGGCATTTGGGTTATGAATGGTCCGGTTGGGGTTGATAAAATAGTAAGACTTGGTGTCTTCAAGTGAGGTGGGCTATGCACATGTTACGTGAAGTCGCCATAATTGATCAATTGCAATGTGTTAAGTTTGTCGGTGCTATGGTTTCTTCGGTTGCGTGGGGTCAGAGTATTGAGAAGAAGTATTGAAGAATGCGGTTGGCAGAGACCGTGAGGTGCGGTGGTTCAGTACTGGATACGTGTTGATAATGAAGGCAGCTAGAGAAAGATGATCTTCAGAGAGCTTGAAGTCGTGGTGATCTGCTGGTTTGAGAGCTATAGAGAATGATCTTGAAGTGAGGCTAGGCAGTGGTTCAATTTCTAAGAGGCCAGGTATAAGAGCGGAAGTCGAGCAGTCGCAAAACGGGGGAGCGACAACATAGCTTGGAATTTGAAGATATTGTCGTGCATTTAATGGATGTCCATGAGGAGCGAACTGACTAGTAAAGTTGGTAAATGAAGCAGGGCGTAGGATGGGGTATTGAAGTCGCAGAGAGCGTGCATTTTAGCGTCGTGGGAAGGTGTCCGCGGGTGATTTCCACAGGTGGGTTATCTCCTGTGAATAGGTTAGTGGTGGCATGGTTGGCAGGTCTCTGTGAGGGGTTCTAGTGGCTATTCGGTAGGAGGCAGAATGTGTGAATGATGCTAGAGAATTTGAGTATTTAGGGAGTGCTATCAAGAGAATTTGGAAGAATTGGACGGATTGGTTGAGCAAGATCGCGTTATCAAAGGAGAGAGGATCTCGTCAGGGTCTAGAGTGGTGCAAGGAGTAGCTTCGGGCTAAGTGGGGGAGTCCCACCATCTGCAGCTAGGTTGCAGGATTGTGTTATCATAGGGTTGCGGATTGTCAACGTGTTGGAAAGTTATTAAAGCTAAGGGAAATGAGTAAAATGATGATTGTGCATAGGATTTGATGAATGTGAGCAAAAGTTGGCCCTGTCTGGCCAGGGTTAGGCTTTGGAAGATTCAGAATTTTGCTTAAGGCATAGGTGAGTTGTCAGGGTAGTGACTCAGTCACGTGCTTCAAGGAAAAGGGTGTTCATGTGCTAGAAGAGCCTTGGAGTTGATTGTATTCGGGGCCAGTCAGAGTGGGTGACTCTCAATAGCGGTTCTGGTGAATTCAAAAGTTAAGAATGCGGCGTTTAAGGGTTTCAGGCAGTAGCATGATCGAGAATCGAGCTTTTGCAGAGGAATTTATGAGAAAAAGGAAGATGGTTGGAATGTTCTATGATATGTTTCAGCGTGCAGGATAGTATTGAAGGAGTGAGAGAAATAAACTCCGGATTATAGAAATATTATCAGGAGTGTATGAGACGGGTTGCGGGATTTAGACAACATAGTCTCATGAATCAAGGTCACTCGGGATGAGTGAAGGTTGAGTTTGCTATGAGTTGAAGGAAGTTGCTATTATTCCTGAGGCAATTGAAGATGATTAAAAGAAAATAAATTGATTAGCCATGGTTGAAATGGCACATTTACGGTAGTGATCAGTTCCTTCGGTGTGATTAAGTTATGCATGTGGTTTGTGCCGGTGTGTGTGGGGCTTGTCGGCCGTCGTAATGGATTTCATGTGAGAGCATTTGAGTGTTATGGCCTGTCATGTGTAGGCGGATCCCGGAAGGGTTATGGTGGTATAGACTACTACTTAAGGATTTGCATGTTGGGTGATCGTGGGAATTCACCCGTGTGTTGAGATGATACTCTTGAATTGAGTTAAGTAAAATGTTTCTATATGATGAAGTGTTTACCCTATGGTGGTTCAGAAGTTATGATGGAATTCTCGCGCTATTTGAGATAACCTACGATTATTTATACTTTGAAGTAAGTTAAAATATAAAATAAAACTAAAATTTACTTAAGATAGTAAAGATTTGATGACTTAAAAAATTAAAAATTTCAAGCACCAAAATAAGATATTACATATAATATACAAACTATTCATAAGGTAAGGAAGAAATTGAATAATCATTAAAATATTTTAATAATAAGAATAATAAAGTCATTTTAATATTGACAAATCGAAAAAATAAATATTTTATACGTAAATAAATATTCTTATATAATTAAAAAATTAAACTTAATAAGAACAAATCTTAATCACTCTGGTAAATGGCAAATAGATTACTATGTGAAAGAATATACATAAAGTAAAACTATTTCTCTCTCTCTCCAAATTTAAATTTAAACAATTTATATGGAGAATATAGATATTTATATTTGTATTATATTAAAAAGAGAGTGGTAAAGCTTAATACTAAGCTAAGTGGCGTACTAAAAATGTCACTTTGTACTTTAAGGAAAAAATCTAAAATATTTATACAAAATCTAATAAGAATTAAGGCAAATCATATTTGATCATATTTAATTTAAAAGGTATAACTCAATTAAGATTGACCAATATTTTCATTTTAAATGGATTCAAAAATTTTCCAAAAATAAGAATTTCTATTTTAGTAATTATTTACTAACTTCACGATCCATTATTTTCTACTTCATAATTTTTTTTTATAAAACAATATGATAAGAAAAATCACATGTTGGAATTTGAGTAATATATTCAAAGTTACTATTGAAATAATTTTTATATTGTTTATACTTTATTAAAATGAGTATGGTAAAACTAAATATTAGATTTAGACAAGCTATTGAAAAGTCACATGACATTGTAGTAGTATTAAGAATTGAATAATATAATAACAAAATTAAGGAACAACTAGAGGAGGACATAAAAAAAACTAACCATACAAAAGAAGAAGGATAAAACTTATTTAAATTTTAGTTCAGAAAGTTATTCAAGTATGAGAAGAAATGATATGCATATGGATAATGCCACATAACTAAAGTCTAATAGATAAAAGAAAAAATTAAAAACATTGAATAAAAAGAATAAATTAGAGATAATATGGGAATATTTATACTGAGAATTACTTTAGAAAATAAAAATAGAAATAAAGTAAGTACACAATACTTTAAAATATTATCAATTAATTTAAACAATTTAATATTTTCAATCAATAAGTTAAAAGTAAAATAAATATTTAATTTAATATTAAAGAAACACATATCTATCTATATTATATTAAAAAATAATAGTAACTAAGAATATTAAACAAAGTAAAAAATTTAATAAAAAATTAAATGAAAACGTGATAATATTACATATTAGATAGCGTCATAGCAAAAGTAAGAAAAACAATTAAACTTAAAACAATCTAAATTTAAAAATAAAAAGAAATGGCAATTTTAATTTGAGATTTAATTTTTTTTAAAGTTATGATGAGAATGCTCAAAATACGAATATGACCTTAAATTAAAGTCTTTCTGGATAAAGATTTGATACCAAATTAAAGATTTAAATATACTAAATAAATGCCTCATGTAGGTAATTTTAGTAATGAAAATTAAAAGCCAAATTGTATCTTGAAACTAAAAAGGAAAGAAAAATTAATTGCACATATTACAAAAAATAATTATAAGAAAACTCGATATTTGAAATATTAAAAAGAACTTAGGAGTTATTTTTTAGAAAAATTTAAAGTTATATTTTAAACTAAAATGTGATATTATTTTGAGTATAGATAAAATATTTATGTAAAAAGATAATTAAATTTTTTTAGTAGGGAACAAATGTATGAAAAACAAATAGAGATAATGCGAGGATACATATATTTTAAATTTATTTAAAAATATATAATACTCAAAAATATTATTGACAGATTTAAATGATGAAAGAGTTCCGAGTAAGAGAATAATAGTGTAAAAATATATCAAATTTCAAGAATATTTTTTTTAATTTATTGATGATTATTAAAAGATAATAAACAAGACATTAAGTCAATTTATAAGCCAATAAAATGTCTCATTACAGTTTAACAATATTAAGTAATAAATAATGTAAAAACTATAAGCAAAGAACAAAAAAGAGAATTTTTTTTGTCTGAAAACATAAAAGGATAAGATTTATTCGAATTTGAAATGAAAAATAAAGTGGTAGTAAGAGTTTTGTTAGAATAATATAATTTAATGTGCTCAAACAAGACCGATCATAACGTTACATATTTAGTATTCTTTAATATTGACCGTAAAACAAAATACAAGTGCCAAAATCAAGGGTTTAGGTTATTACAGTTACAACAACAATACACCCAGTATATTTCCACAAGGGTATAGGTTATTACAGATATAAAAAAAAATTATTTTGAAAAATTATTTCATGTCCTACTTTTTAATTAGTATATGATAATTATTTATAATTTCCATATAGAAGGTTTAATTTTAAGATTATTTGCACATAATCCAAATAAACTAAATTATAATTTGATATAGTTTATATCTGCACATCACACGAGTACTAATAGTAATTATATTTAAAGTAGATACAATACAACAAGTAATAACCATCCAAACAAAGCTTAGTTGGTGGATAAATCAGATATTTTCATTAAAAATAAAATGAAAACGCAAAATACCTAAAGTATTTTGTGGATATAGACTTTTACTTGTCACTCTTTTTTGAATCCCTCCGCCACCGAAGAATTTGATTCATCAGCATCTCTAGGCTGCCAATATTCTATAGTGTCTACCTTTACCTCATTGGCGGAGCCAGAATTTATACAAAGAGGTGTCAAAATTTAAAGAAGAAGCTAAGAAAAATGATTCTACTATTGATTTGAAATATCCCTTCCTAAATCTAAATCAGTGGCGGAGTATTAATACCCCAAGTAGAACCCAAAAAATAAAAACAAAAAAATATGAACAGAATGACATAAATTGAACAAAAGTCATAAAAAATAGTGCATTACTGTCCATTGATCCATCCAAAAAAGTGGAAAAACATAGTAAAGAGACTTACCTTGGCTGCCATGATAGGCAAAAATCAGTGGCGGAGTCCAACGGCCGAACGGCGGCGTCGCGACGACTAGACGTAAGACGTTCCCTTCAGGCCTTCTGACTCCTGACTTTTGAATTTGGGGTTTCTTTAATCCCAATTTGCCTCAAAGTTCCCTTCAAACGATGTCGTTTGAAGTTTGTTTAAAAATTTAAAAAAAAAACCTGACATGTAAAATAAAATTTATGCTGCTATCGGGAACGGAACTTGGGACCTTCCGCCACTTTTGACACCCCTTGACCATCACAATAAGAATTCGTGTTATGTCAGGGGTTGTCAGCCCATTGTATATATTCAATTTCTTAAAAAAATACCTATTTACACAGCCTTATTTTCCGGCAAAGCCTTGGGACAAGGGTAGCTCAGCCCCTGCTTCGCCTTATACCCATTTTCTAGTATACTCACCACCTACCCAATTGAACAAAGACGCCACACAGAATAAAGCTTTTCCAATTGAACAAAGACGTCACGCATTTTTTTTTGTTTTTTCAAAGAAAAAAATCTCGTTACAGTGGCCCATCATCCCATTTGTCAAACCTTTTGAACAAAAAAAACACCATTTACAGGCATTTCTTCCAAGGTTTGTTTGAAAGATAAAAATTAGTAGCAATGGCAGCCGCAGTTGATCAATTCACAGTGAAGGAAGAAGAGTATCTAGACGTCCTTACTAAAACTGGAGAAAAAACTGGCATCTCTAGACCCAGGTACCAACCTCCACCTCAAAAACGAAAAATATCATACGGGTCATACAGAATTTAGATCAATTTTATTAGTCTGAATTCTTGTTATAAGTTTGCTGATTGGAGTTTTGGTTATTAACAGCAACTATGACTCAATCCAAACTAGTTGAACCTGTGATCTAAAGCAAATTTTTAACCTACTTTGCCACGTCACTACGCTTTTTCCTCATATAGAGGGATTCAACCGCTTACGTATAACAAAATGAAATTATTTTTGCTCTATTTGCACAATATAAATTTTCACTGAAGGGGTCCATATTCTCCTCCCCTCCACTTAGCTCAGCCACCGGTTGGAGTCGGCTAAAAGGGCATCTAAGTGTGCGAAGCATCTCGCATTCACGCAGGGTCCAATAAAGGGTCGCACCCAAGCGGGTGTAACGTAGGCAACCTACCCTAATGCAAGCAATTATGCAGCTCGAACCCGTGATCTATAGGTTATACGGAGACAATTTTACTGTTGCTCCAAGAATCCCCTTCCACGTTATCCATTTACCTGCGTACTATAAACCACCTCTTTTATGCTTGGAACCATCAATATGAGCTAGTTCACACGCATAGAGTTTTTCAGAGTTCTTGATAATGGAAGAAAAGAAATAACCCCTCCGTTTAAATTTATGCGAACCTATTTTCCTTTTAGTCCGTGCCAAAAAGAATGACCCCTTTCCATATCTGGAAAAAAATAATTTTTATGCAATAATTTATAGCCACACAATATACATGCACCTCATTTTACACCACAAGTTCAAAAGTTTTCTCTTTTTTCTTGAACTCCGTGCCCAGTCAAATAGGTTCACATAAATTGAAATGGAGGGAGTAGTAAATATTTGTATGCTTGAATGTATTTTGATATTAAATTAGTCCAGTGGAAGCTGATGCCCTCTTATTTTTTCACTTCTTGTTTCTTTTTCAATTACATTGGGAAGAGCAATATCTTTTGGTGTGTCTAATCTTTTGTCAGATTAACGGAATTCAAAGATTTGGCGACTTAAGGATGTTATGTTGTAGGGCATAAGTATTATTTGAATTATGTATGTTTTATTTTATCTGGGTACCAGGGTTCAAATTTTGGTGTATATAGGACGTTTTTTGCCCATTTCTTCATTTGTATAAAGTTGAATTTAAAGTAGTTTGGTAGAAGATATGTTTTTGTGGATTGCATCTATGGATCAAACTCGTGGAAGAAGTGTATCCTTTTGGGTTCTCTGTCTGAGAGATGCGAGTTCGGTTTTACTTGTTCAGTCGTCTGTTAGCTTATATGCCAATTTTTAGTGGCATTTGGTGATAAAAAGCACTCTTTAATAGGTCAAATTGACAGTGCCACCCCTTGAGTGACTGCACTGATCCTTCAGTAATAGAAAAGATAGAGGTTTATTAGATGATGATTAATGAATCTCTGACGCGCTATTTCCAACCTGTTTATTCAGGAAGAGAGCCTTCTATCTATTTAATCTTTGAAGTCAATTTTTGAAGACTAGGATGCCCCTTTATGTCTTAAAATGAACTCGGTTAAAGGCAGGGCTGTGACTGGAGTTGGAAGAAGCAGCTTCCCATCTGTTATAGTTTCTTCCAAAAGAAATAAACAGGAGAAACGTGAATTGGAATCTTGACAAGATAGCTAATTTGTTAAATTGACAGACAGAATATAATATGCTTAAGCTCATAGTTGCCTAAAGCATACTGCATGTCATAAGAAATTGGGGTTTATATCTCCGTGAATTCTGCTCTTCAAGCTTTATAAATAATGAATACATGGGGCTAATGATGGCTTGGTACCATTGTTGTGCTACTTGTTCAGAGGGGATGTTCACAAAGACGGAGACTATCATCGAGCTGTTCATGTGTGGATATTTGCTGAGAGTACACAAGAATTGCTTCTTCAGCGACGTGCTGATTGCAAGGATTCCTGGGCTGGTCAGTGGGATATCTCAAGCGCCGGTCATATTTCTGCTGGAGATTCATCTCTTAATTCAGCAATGTAGGTTCCAGCATGAAGCTGAATTTTCTGCATATAGTTTCACATGAACTGGATTTCCTTTTCTGAGTTTGCTTTCATCTGTTGATACCTCAGGCAAAATTCTTAAAACTTAAAGTTTTATGCATGTTCTTGAACCATTATTTGGTAATTTTGTCCCATGATCGTAGATTGTCTTGTGGAGTCACTTCTCTTTACGTTGCTGCTTTTTTCATCTACCAATGGATTTCTTTTTCTTCCTTTTCTTTCTCAAATAAAAAGAAGAAGCCATATCTTGAGCCAACTCTCTGTGTGGCTTATGAGTGAAATGAAAAACTGTTTGCCCTCTATCTTGTACTCTTTTTACCATCATAAAGCTTTCCGTCTCTCTCTCTCTCTCTAAACTTTCTAATGAGAAAAAGCAGTATCGGATATTATTGCACGATGAAATGGATCTCGTAGCAATGACTCCTCTGGTTTGCTATCATGCAAATTGATACAAACAATTCACGTGCTGCATAAAGTGGAATAGCTTTTGCTGATAATTTCACACTTCACCAAATGCTCAACTCTTACAACTTACTTTTTTCTTTTGTTAAGTAATGGTCAGCTGTAAAGTTTTGGAGTGCGTATGATCATTCAAGTTTCAACAATTTCATTTGGTTTCAACTGTCCTTGTAAAAGTGCAAACTACAGCTTCTAAACCTTTTTGATTATGTTAAAATGTTTAAATAGAGTGTTTCCGGTAATATACATTTGTTATATAAGGAGAGGTTTTTGGTATCAGTTAATAAACCCATGCATAATTGTTTGTACGTAAAAGTTACACCCCTTTGAAATGCTGAACTTTATCTTCCGTGCATCACATGCATAGTTTGCATGATCACTCTCACTTCTAAATGCTTTTCTGATGGGGCTTGTACTGTTACTGACTTATACATTCTTACAGGCGAGAGCTTCAAGAAGAACTTGGTGTAACTCTTCCGAAGGATGCATTTGAATTAATTTTTGTTTTTCTTCAGGAGTGGTTGGTATACTAAAGCTCTAAGTCATCATTCTTATTTTACATTATCAAGCAGTAGCAAGTTTGTTAGCTTCAGAGCTATGAGTTTGTTATTCTCCTTGTTGAATCTTCTTTTTAATTTCTTCTGGACAAATGTCTTTTCTTTGTCTATCAACTTTAATATGTATGTGTGTGTATGTATGTATACAGACAATTATGCGTGTCTCTCTGTGTGTGTGTCTCTGTGTGGTGTGTCTCTGTGTGTGTGTGTATGTGTGTGTGTGTGTATGTATGTATGTATGTATGTGTGTCCAGCTTTCGTGCACCTCGACTAATTCCACCGGGTACCTGCTACCTCCCATCAGCACAGGTACCGGGTAACTCTGTCTACCAAGGCTTGGACATATGTGAAGAAATAACCTAGTGTTTTTGCCATTTCATATGCACCTCAGAGGCCTTGATGACATATAGAAGTGGGGCAACAAAGTAAACAAACTATTGATAGCTACAGTATAGGAAATGTGCACAAGGTTTTGATCCCATCAGTTTTCCTTATTGAGTAAGAATATCACTAATTAGCTCCTAATGGATCAGAGCACATGATACTTTTGGCCATGTGTTTGAAGCCCAAAGTTAACAAAACCTCAGTCATCAAATTGGTTCTGATCTTTTTCGTTGATCCAGTAGACTAGACTGTAGTATAATTCCATTTACAGGTATAACTCAAGCATGTCTATCTTATATACTAAATTTTGAAATACATATATGTCAGATGTTGTCAAATGCCTCTGTCCATTTTGTCCAAAATTACCAGGGCTTTTATGCTATGCACAATTTATTGGACTTTAAGTTCTTTTACTATTGGAACTTTCTTGATAGTGTTTTTATGATAAATTAAATACTTTCTTGATAGTAATATCATAACCAACTAGGAAGAAAAGAAAATAATACAGATAATCTGGAACATGTGCAGTCATCACTTCAATAATATTTTCTCAAGCTATTGTTGTTCGAAGCATGAGTTTCTGTTGGTCAGTTGTGTATGCTAAATGTCGCATTAAATTGCAGCACTATCAATGATGGCAAGTTCATCAACAATGAATACAATGATGTATATCTAGTGACAACAATAGATCCAATTCCATTGGAAGCCTTTACACTTCAGGTCAGTAGTTTTTGGTTGTAGTTAAATGTTCTAGTAGTTGCTCTGATACTTGCCGGAGATCACTGTGTCCCATCACTTGGTATCTCATGGTTTGCCTTAGTTTATTGTTCATTAGCTGGAAGTAGAATTCCTGCAATAAGAATGAATGTAAAGGGCCATTGCACGATGAATGTAAAGGGACTAAAGAAGATGTCTTTAAGAGTAACATCTTCCAGTTTTTGCTTTTTTATTTTAAGTGTGTCGGAGATGAATTTTTAAAATTTTATAGATTAGTCATTTTTCTTAATTTGATTAGGTAAATAATTTTATTAATGATGGGAAAATCTCCTAGTACAAGCAGTACACCAAAAGGTATAGAACCTATAGGAGCACCCTTGTACATTATTACTGAATCAAGTCAATGAGAAGATTGCTTTGTTATTTTCACATTAATTCAGAGCATCTACGATCTTGGTAGAGTCTCAAATAGCTTTCGCTGCCAGTAGGCAGTTTTGGCCAACATGTGCCGCCCACCCGCCAATATTTTTGTTTTTCTTCTTCCTTTTGGTATCCGGCATCGCTCTCCTCTTTGGCAACGGTGCCACTATTCTCCGAGCAAAAGTTTCAGTACCATTCTTTTCTTCCGCGATAATTCATGCATCGCTTCTCTCTAGCAACCATTTAGGTGCCACTCCTCTCTCTAAAATCGTTCAAGCACCCATCTGAATTGTTAAACCATTCAGGCGCTGCTCAATAGTTATATTGATAATTATAATGTGTCTGCTATCTCAAACTCTGCTAGTGCCTAATTGTGTTAAGCTAGTCTGCAGGTTATCTTACCTAGATCATGGCTTGCTTCGACTCAGCAATCTAGGCTGCTGCTTATTCATCTTTTACTTCCCCATGAAAAGGACTTGAAGTCGGGTTCTTTACCATATGTTTTAACCTCCGTGTAGAAGTAATGATTTTCCTGAGTTTGACATGTGTCCTGTACCGATTAGTCTGAAGAATGAATCTAGAAATGCTGCAAGTTTGAAGTAGGTGAAAAAATGAAGTAAAATGTTGTATAATCTTATTTGTTTCGCTATCCCTTGAAGCTCCAATACCATAGATTCTAAAAGCTTGTTTATTGACTGCAAGTAAAGTGCTATGAAATAATTAACTAGCTACTGTGAGAATGCACGGGAGAAAAGTCTATTATTGATATTCTGTTTAATTATAATACAATGAACCCTGCTTATACAATACATATCATACTCCTATTCTATGTGGGACTAGGAATAATTCATAATATTTACATAACTATCTAACACTCTCCCTCAAGCCGCTGCATACAAATCATATGTACCGAGCTTGTTACATATGTAACTAATACGAGGACCAGTAAGAGACTTGTTGAAAATATCTGTAAGCTGATCATTCGACTTCACAAACTTTGTAGCAATATCTCCCGAGAGTATCTTTTCTCTGACGTAGTGACAGTCAATCTCATTGTGTTTAGTTCTCTCATGGAACACCGAATTTGATGTAATATGAAGGGCAACTTGGTTTTCACACACAAGTTCCATCTTGCTGATCTCACCAAATTTCAACTTATTAAGCAAATGTTTGATCCAAAGTAGCTCACATGTTGCCACATCCATTGCTCGATATTCTGCTTCTGTACTAGACCGAGCAACAACATTCTATTTCTTGCTCTTCCAAGACACCAAATTACCTCATACTAAAACACAATATCTAGACATAGAACGTATATCAGAAGGTGATCCTGCCCAGTCAACATCTGAGTATCCAACAATTTGCTCATGGCCTCGATCTTCAAACAATAATCTTTTGCCTGGAGTTGATTTTATATATAGAAGAATGTAGACAACTACATCCAAATGACTATCACAGGGAGTCCAAGGAACTGACTTACTACACTCACTGGAAAGGAAATGTCAGGTCTAGTCACTGTAAGGTAATTTAATTTACCAACCAGCCGCCTATATCTTGCAGGATCTAAGCGGCTCCCCCTGCCCTGGTAGAAGTTTAGAATTCGGATCCATAGGAGTGTCAACAGGTCTACAACCTATCATTCCTGTCTGCTCAAGAATGTCTAAGGCATACTTCCTTTGTGAGATAACAATACCTGAGCTAGACTGAGCGACCTCAATACCTAGAAAATACTTTAATCTGCACAGATCCTTAGTCTGAAAGTGTTGAAAGAGATGTTGCTTCAACTTAGTAATACTATCCTGATCATTGCCGGTAATAACAATATCATCAACATAAACCACGAGATAAATACTGAGATTTGAAGCAGAATGCCGATAAAACATAGAGTGATCAGCTTCACTACGAGTCATGCCAAACTCCTGAATTGTGCTGAAATTACCAAACCAGGCTCGAGTAGACTGCTTTAGACAATAGAGAGACCGACGCAACTGACATACAAGGCCACTAGACTCCCCCTAAGCAACAAAACCACGTGGTTGCTCCATATAAACCTCATCCTCAAGGTCACCGTGAAAAAAAGCATTCTTAATGTCCAACTGATAGAGAGGCCAATGGCGAACAACAACCATGGATAGAAAAAAGCGGATTGATGCTATTTTAGCCACGGGAGAGAAAGTATCACTATAATCGAGCCCAAATATCTG
This sequence comes from Nicotiana knightiana, assembly GCA_005239525.1. Taxonomy (NCBI): domain Eukaryota; kingdom Viridiplantae; phylum Streptophyta; class Magnoliopsida; order Solanales; family Solanaceae; genus Nicotiana; species Nicotiana knightiana. Next base: position 53,510 of record ML387248.1, on the reverse strand, counting down.
AGTATACCCTTTGGCAACAAGACGAGCCTTAAGTCGATCAACATGGCTATCTAGACCAACTTTGACTGCATACACCCAATGACAACCAACAGTTGATTTACCCGAAGGAAGAGGAACAAGCTCCCAAGTACCACTCATATGTAAAACAGACATCTCGTCAATCATAGCCTGTCGCCACCCTGGATGAGACAATGCTTCATTTGTAGACTTAATGACGGAAACAGAGGACAAAGATGATACAAATGCACGATGGGGTGATGACAGACGATGGTAACTTAAACCGACATAATAGGGATTAGGATTAAGTGTGGACCATATACCTTTCCGAAGTGCAATCGGTTGACTAAGAGAAGACAAGTCCGCAGTATTAGCAGGGTCAGGTGCAGGACGAGAATCAACTGGGCCTGATGCTGGGCGCGGATGACGATGATAAGTCAGGAGTGGTGGAGCTGTAGAAGGTTGAATTGGACTAGGCGGAGGAACTGAAGCAATAGGTGGTGGAAGTGGAGCTGGAGTTGTAGGTGGTGAAGCTGGAGCTATAGGTGGTGGAGCTGGAGATGGAGCTGTTGGTGAAGATGAATGGGAGATAGTGACCGAATCTCCAAAAGATGGAACTGGTAGTACCTCAGAATATCCAAGTGATTAACTGGACCTGTGAAGTATGATTGGGTTTCAAAGAAGGTAACATCATCAGACATAAGACATAAGCTACTGCTTGAGGTCAGGAGAATAACATCGATATCCCTTTTGCGTTCTCGAGTAACCCAAAAATACGCCGTAAGAGCACGAGGAGCTAACTTATCTTTTTCTCGTCCTCCTTTTTAGCTAATTTCTTTCTCTGTTGCACCAAAAGTCAAAATTGGCACATGACATTTCCTTTCTTGGTAGGAATCAGAAGTTTCAGCTGTAAAATATATATCTCTTGAGGATTACAGAAGAATGCTTGCTCAAGAACATCCTGATTATGTGCCTTATGATGTGAATGAGGAATATGGTCAGCTCTTTACGATAATTGAGAAGAGGTATGTCTTATGTAATGTAGAAAACATTTTAGTTATTTAACTGCCTAATCATTTCTTCTTATAGAATGGTTACTTGAACTTGCTGTAAATATAAACGCATTATGTGGCCTTTCAGGTGCCGTTTAAATATATATTCAATTTTATCTACTTCAACGATGTTTCTGTAATTAGTTCAAAACTTTTCTTATTACCTGTTTCTTTGATACAACTTTTCCATAAATTGTGCATGAGATTGTTTTTCTGTCCTATGTTCCAAACTTTGTTTCTTTCCTTTTTCATTGTGCATAAACTTTGTATCACTGTAACCATATCTAGTTGAAGCTTTCAGGTTTGTTTCCTTAATCAATCACATATTAATTCTGTCTTTGTCAACTTTATTACTTTGTGCATCTGAGCTAGCTGGTATGGGATATCTACAGGTACAAGGAAAATGCTGACGCTAGAAGTTTGACTCTTAAGAAGCAGCTAAACCGCTATGCTAGTACTTCCCTCTCTGCAGAGGTTTCAATTTAGATCATGTTGATCATTCTCCCAGTTAATCTTGACCACAAAATCTGATGCAAAATTGCTCTCCTCTCCAAGTGCACTTCTTTATATCGTGTGTGTGTTTGTGCTGGTGGGGGAGGAATTTCTGGATGTAGCTTTTTCGTGTTCATAAATCAGCATATGTTTATATCTACATGTCATATTCTTCTGCTTCTTGGACTGTATGGAAATTAAGAAACTCCGTGCAGAGCATCAATCCTAATTGGTGAACTGGTGGTGTGTTGAGCTTTAAGCACTATATATTTGAGTTATCCTTAAAAACACTTATAAGTTAATCCAAAAAGGGAAGTAGGACTACCATTTTGGTGAGGTGATATCTTAAGTAGTTTAATTACATATTTCCTTTTGTCAATCCATTCGCTATTACTGATCTGGAGACCCACAGGCTAACATTACACGTTGAACTTTTGCGTTTTGACATTGACGCCCTAGATACGATTGTGTAGTTCTTATTTTTTGCAAACATCTAAGCAAAAGTAGCCGACTAATAGTGACAACTTACTGCCTACAGTTCTGAAGGGGTGTCAGATTTCAGCTGTTTGCATTTGTTTTGGATGAAGTAAGAGAATTTCATTAAAGGCATCAAGAAGATGTATAGCAAAAGAGGGTACAAGTAAATAGAGTATGACTGCTCATGAACATCAACAAAATACCTATGTTAAAGCAGACACAGTACAAAAAGTGATCACAACTAGATACAGTCGCCTGATTAAGATAAGTAAAAAGGTTAAATAAACATTTAGCTTTAAGAGCATAGTTTGGAGTTGATATCCCATCAAAACATCTGCTATTCCTTTCTGTCCATATGCACCAAAAAATAGAAGGGGGTGTGCGAGGAATCTCATCTTGTTAGGTATTGCACAACAAAGAATTGATCATTTGTGTAGGTCGTTTCTCTTATTCTTTCTTTTTTCTGGTTTCTGTTGGTTAATGAATACAGCTGCTGCTCTGGTTTTATGGAGGCTTATCATCTATTTATTCCTCTATCTTCTATGTGTATCTCTGTATGTCAGAGTTACAATTTAGTTGAAGACAAAATTGTATTAGTGTAACAGTTATGACTTCTCTTAACTGATTGTCGCTGATGCCAGCTTTTTTTGTACAGTTGACTGGGCTGACTGCAGCAGACAAAGAAGCACTAATTCTAGTTGTTAAAGCTGCAACAATCATGGACGAGATCTTTTATCTGCAGGTATACTCACAGCATCTTTTACTGAGTTAAAATTCTGATCTATAAGAAGTTTGAGTGAGTGGATATCAGTTCAGATAAGCAAGTACTCTACTGTGTTGCTGCATTAATCTTTGTTAACCACTATCTTAGGTCTTGTTTTTCAATTAAGCAAGAAATCAAGCTCTTTTTTCTTTTCCCTTTTTGGCGTGGGGTTACCAGCAATGCTGTAAAATCTTGAGGTCAGCCTTATTAGATGGCATTATCATCACTATCATCACTGATATGCATGCTCTTCAATATGGAACGAATGTGCTTAAACATTCCTAAGTTTGTGTTATGTACCAGCACAATGAATCATAATCAATCTGAAGGATGGGATTTGATTGTATCAGTCAAAGACAGGCTAGTGTTTTTCGTTGGAGTAGTGATTTGATTTTCAAGTTAGGGTCAAAATGTATATGTAAGCCATATATTGAAGGTTCTGAAAACATTTTAGAAACGTTAAATTGAACAATTTTTTTATCCTGGTGCCTTAGACTTGTGTTTAAAACCATGCGTTACCAAGTGTTTATTGTTGATTCATTTCTATGAAATCAGTAAGCATTTGACTTTTCTTCTTGGACATGGTGCGGGAGTTTAAAACAGAGTGTTACCAAGTCTTTATTATTGATTAATTTCAAAGAAATTACAAATATTTGACTTGGATTCATTTCAAAGAAATTGATGCAGGTTCTCTATTTTTTGGCATACTGCTTGTATAGGGGAGTTTTCTCCCAACATCAATAGTACTATTTACCTTATCAAAAAATGGGCGCAGGAGGGGAAGTGTGCAGCAAGTAAATAGAGTATCTCATTAGTTTTGTTGAGTTGATCATTAACAATGTTCAAGAGGGGATCCTTACACAAGAGTCTTAGGTTGTGTCAACATGGTAGATAATTATTTTTCTATCCCTACTAAAGTGAGCAATTATTCAATAATTTAATACAAATATTTTATGCTATTTTTCATATATTTTTTTTCTCAAATTAAAAGAATCTATACATATTCAATGAATTTGGATATGTTGTTAGTAGACTTGTCACAAAAAAAAAATCTGGATAATTTGTGAGTCGAGACACAACTTCTCTAAATCTTATGACTTCCAACACATTCCCTCAAAGTCAAGTTGGTGAAGTAACTTGTGTTTGAATCAAAGTTGAAAAGCCAAGTTTGAGTATGGATTTCCTTATCGCTCCGGTCAGACAAAACTAACTGCTAGTGGCTCTACCATGAGGAGGAAAGAAGACTTTTTTCCTGGAACAGTGAATCGATATTTATTGTTTGGAGGATGAGCACAATACCCAAACTCTGATATTATTAATAAGTAGAAGTATATAAGACCTTCTCAGAATTGTAAAATTTAATGTTAAAAGGAAGAACTCAATATCCAGTCATGAAGAAACACAATTCTTTTTTTATTTGAAAAATGGTCTACTTGAAAAGTCGCTGGAAAAATGGCCAAAATAGTGGTCGGGAGAGATAGTGTTCCCCGGAATGATCACCAAAATTAGGCATGGTGACTTCAGAAGGGTTGTAAAAGTGGCACTGCTAGAAATGTCTCGTAATAAAGACCAGAATATTATGAAAAGTAAATTTTGACGGGAGGAGAAGTTAGTTATGTCTTTATGAAGATTGTAGAAGCTCTGATATCATGCAAAGATCATTTAAAAAAAGGATAGAAAACTTGTTGAATTGATGATTAACAATGTATGAAGGTTGGGGTCTTGGAAGGGGAGCCTTGGAGCAATAGTAAAGTTGTCTCCATGTGACTATAGGTCACGGGTTTGAGCCATGGAAACAACCACTAATGCTTGCATTAGGGTAGGCTGTCTCATCACACTCTTTGGGGTGCGGCCCTTCCACCACAATATACAAGAGGAGCTTCTTATATAGGAGTCTTAAGCTATGTAAATATGACAAGGTAATTATTATCGAGGCCTAGTAAGGTAAGTATTTGTTGAAGATATAATTAAATAAAAAAAAGTGTGCTCTTAACAACTTAAACTTTTAGACAAGATGGTCATACACTTCAACATGGTATTAGAGCAGGCATAGGTCCTGGGTTCGACTCTCATCACCACCCATTATCAAAAAGAACTTTTATGTGTTTATCATAAAAAAGAATCAAGTCCGCACGTGAGGGTGCGTAATGAAGATATGATTAATTTAATACAAGTGTGTCCTCTCTCTAACTGCTTGAGCTTTTAGATGAGATGGTCACACACTTCAACAATATTTGTTCTGTAATTGAATACATATTAACTTTAACCATTATACATTTGACATATACAACCTGAGATTTTGACGGTCAACTTAAATGTGCCTTACATTTTAAGGTGCATTTATAACTCTTCCAATATTTTATACAAGAAAAAATGAAATTTTCTTTCATCCAATTCTAGGTTGGGAGGAGAGAGATGCAAGCCACTTGTTTTCAATTTTTTAACACTCCCAGCTTTGTATTATGTTCTTTCAACCCAGAGGAGAGTCCATTATAAGCTTCACGCTGAGTAATATGATTAAGCTGTATCATTTATGTGATGTATCAGTGCTTGCAGTGGCTCATAGAGAACTTCTCCTATTGATTTGCTCTTTCATGTTTTTATTACATAACATAGGTTTGGTGTAGCAATCCATCTTTGAAAGACTGGTTGAAGGAGAACGCTGACAAATCACAGTTGGGCAAGTTGAAATGGATGTACTATGTAATAAACAAAAGTCCGTGGTATGTTCCCCTTATGGAAAGCTCTGCCGCCTCTTCAATCCTTCTTCCTCTCTGTGTTTGTGTCTCTATTTTGTTTCCTGTGAATATATATTTTTGAACAGGGTATAAGTGAATGCAATAAAGTTATTAATTGAAAGTTTATATGGCTACAATTCAAAGAAAATGGGCATATTTGGAATCACCTTTTTGTTAGTAAATGTATATTAAATATGGGAAACATCTTGTATACAAGAGGTATACCAAAAAATGGCAAACCTACACAAAATTACAGTTTTCTACTAAGTTTAACCAATCTTTTATACTGACTGGAACCTTATGGATACATAAAAAAGGTGATTCCTTATCTGTATAAATAAGTTCTAACCCATCAGAGTGCTCTCCTATTTTTTTCCGCCCCGGGGAACCCACAAAAGTGCCAGTTATGCAATATCACTAGCCCTGTACTCTCTTCCTTCTTCTATAGGCCCAGCTGGGAAGCATCTCCTTTGGTGTACTCAACACTTATCACTGTACTCCAAACCAATTCAATACTTCTGAGAATAGCCGTCTTGCGACCTTACAGTGTAGCAGGGTTTGATTCATTTCTTTACTTGAACTTTTTGCACATGAATGAATTATGTATGTAATTCTCCGCTGTTGTAGATTCTCAGCTGTTAGAATTGTGCCACCTGGCTACCACCCAAGTTAAGAAGCATGAGTTTCTAGGTGCTCTAGGTATCCTGATCGATAAATGCGGGAAATTAAGATCTAAACACTCTAGAAACTAAAGCAGACTAAACTAAGATCAGAACTTAATGGAAGCAAATGATTCAATAATCATATAGGTGTTACCAATTACTTGGGATTAAACTAGTCATCATATTGACGAGCCCTCTGTTCTACACATCTTTTCATTAGTGTAATTCACCAATTCTTCCAAATGCTTCTATCTCTCAGCAAACGTGGTGTAATTATGCAGTTAGTACTTAGTACTTCAAATGTTTTGCCGTATAATAGGTTGATCCAGTTATTGTGCTTTTCTGGTGCATTGGCTTTATGTCTACGACACACTAAGAAGGATGTATGGATAAGTATGAGATTTAGAGAAGCCCAAATTTGTTTAAAACAGTAAAATATTTAGTATTTGAATAGTTACGAAATTCATTTGGATAGAGTGGAATGGATATAGAGGATTATGTAGTTAATTGATTGATTGATAAAAACTTAATGGCATTTGAGTGCGTAAAGTTTGTTTTCATTTACCTTTTTATCTTTGTAAATTCTTTCTTGAGAAGGAAAAGCAATCATCAGCTCTTAATCTTTCTCAAGAGGAACATGCCTTTGGTTTTAACTATCTCTGGGTATCATTGCTGCCATTTTGATATGAACTGCTTATCATGTAGTTGCCTCAGGATTTCCTAACCGAAGCAAATTTTCTGCTGAATATCATTCGAATACAGACTTATCTGTAATAGATTCTTGATACCAGTTAATATAACTCCTTGCTTAATAAAAAAGGACTTGTCTGTTTCTCTACCAGCACTATTTGTTATGATCTGTTGCAGTATAACTCTGTATCATAATCCCCTGCTTTGAGTGCAAATGGCAATTTCGTTTTATTTGGGGCTTCATTTATTGCAAGGTGACCATTGATTGGAACTTTCTGAGCTCACTCTTGCATTGTTAGGTCTTGCCTGGATGAAAACGAGGCTTTTCTGACGACTGCAGATTCAGCTGTCAAGCTGCTTCCGAACGCAACAAAGCCTGTACCAGGTTGGAAGGGTCTTGAATATAGAACAGCATTTCCTGCTGTGAAACCTCCTGGTGCAAATTTCTATCCACCAGATATGGGCAAAATGGTATACCATAGCAATACTTTCTTATATGGTGTAAAAATAATCTTTTGTGCTATCCACTAGTCATTTTTCTAAACCGTACTCAGCTCTGAATATCCATGACTGATATTAACCGAGATAAAAACATGTCGTCTTTGCCTTCTTGTTTTTCTTTTAGGAATTCAACTTATGGAAAGATAGTCTTCAAGAAGACAAACGGGAAGAAGCAATGGGCTTTTTCAATGTTATTAGAAGGCATAGTGAATCACTATTTGAAGATACTATATCCCAGAAAACAGAAAATGTCAGTAGCTCTTCTCATGATCTGTATGCTGTTCCTTATTCTCAAGAGTACAACTCTCTTCTTGCTGAAGCAGCCACCTTGCTTCGTAAAGCAGGAGAAATGGCCAGCTCATCTAGGTATTTGACATGTTTTGGTATATAATTATGTTGAATCTTGGCATATACAGGTTGACGTAGTAACTTTCTCTTGTTTACAGTTTAAAGAGACTGCTTTATAGCAAGGCCGACGCCTTCCTTTCAAATGACTACTATGATTCAGATATCGCCTGGATGGAGTTGGTTAGTATGCTACTACTGCCTATCTGTCTATGGTATATATGTTGGAGCTATTTAAATTTATGAAGATCTATCTTGATGACTTTGCTTTGTTTTCTTTGAGCTGATTGATAGTCATTTCTTATGCAATGGCTTGAAAAGCCTATCAGATGAAATTTGATATTACATAGGACTACTCAACTTTAACAATTTGAGCAACTGTTGCAATTGGTCTCAAACTGTTGAGTAAGATAGTACTGGCAGAATAGAAAGCAGCAAAATTAGTCAAATTCATTACCAATAAATTGCCATCTTTGGTATCCAAACTTTGGGAATTGACATCAGCAATGTCCTCGATATAGTGAAATCATTTTTTTCCTTGCATATTGTTGATTTTCTGCTTATGTTTTTGGGCTCTCATTTATTAATTTTTCTTTTTCAAATGCTTCATTGGCTAGGGCTGAAATAGCAAAGTTAGGATTATCAAATTCTGTTGTTTGTCTTTATTTATCAGGCTTAGCAGAAGTACCTTAGAAAAAGAAAATTAGGCTTAGCAGAAGTATAATGTTAAAAGTTAACACAAGGTTGTCAATTGGAGAAGGGTTTATTACATTTGCAGCGGTAAAGCTCCCTCTGTGTAATTCCTCCAGCACTTTCTTGTTGCTGGATATTCAATATAATACCTTTAATAATAAATAATTTTTTTTGGAAAGGGCAGGTATAAATAAAAAAAATTGGAAAGGGCAGGTATGAAGCTTATTAACCTGATATTGGTGCCTGAGCTGTCCTTAACATATTTGTTTAAACTGTGGAACCAATTTCCTCCTTAATGTGTTGGTTCTTCCAGTTCTTCCCAAGTTAAATGCTTTGATTTCGGGAAAAAAATGCCTTGATGAGTTTCAGCTTGCTATTTAAGCAGTATGTAGTACTTATATGTGCTTTCGGTCTGGTTTTGACAGTCACTAATAGAGCTGACAGGTTCTTTTGCTTTCTAACTTATGAAGGACTCCAAGTTGGATGTCACCATTGGCCCATATGAAACTTATGAAGATTCACTTTTTGGATATAAGGTATCAACTAATTTTGAAACTCAATCCTTGCTTACAATTTCTACTATGATTCGAATTTGTTGCTGTGATCCAGAATGCTCAAACTTACGATTTGGTATTTTACCACTGGCTTACTGTTTGATAATGACGGTCAAACTTTTGGATCAGCTGGTTTTCAAATGCAGAACAACGTAGACCCAAGATTGAGACATTGAAATCATTATCGGAAAACTAATTTGATAGTATTGATGGATTAAGATGATTAGTAAACTGGAAATATATATGAATGCGAGGTGCATTATGACACTCTAGTTGCAGATACAGTACTTACTGTATATCTAAGCGATGATCTCTGCCACATGCATTTTTCTTCTATGGTAGTCGAAGATACAGTACTTAGCCTTTGACTTACTTTCCTTTTGGCTAGCTCATTCATTTTAGGGTCTTGTGGAACTTGACATACGTTTTGTAGCCACTTTATAGGTGATATATGCCGCAGTTATTCGAAATGACCAATTAAACAAAATTTGGCATGAGCAGAGCGCCTGGACCAGTTTGATTCATTAGCTCATTACAAGAAAGTAGCTTGTAAATTATGGATCCTTTTGTAATATGCACTTATGTTGCACGGTCCTATAGCTTGGCTCTTGTGTTATTAATAAAAAATTTGCTTGCTGATAATAAAATTGTCATGCGGAATTTGGACCTTGTACCTTTTCTTGTGATACATATTGCTAATGCAAGCCTTTCCGCTAGGCAACATTTGAGGCATTTATAGGAGTCCGTGATGACAAAGCAACAGCTCAACTCAAATTGTTTGGTGATCATCTGCAGGTGCCTATAGACCTCCCATTCTTGATCAACTTTTGCTCTATATTATCTTTATTTCCCCCATTACTTGCTGAAAATAAGCTATTCTAGGTTTTGGAGAAGAATCTTCCAATGGACAATATTTACAAGTCAGAAAATGTTACAGCTGCCCCCATCCGGGTTATCCAGCTTATTTACAATGCAGGAGTGAGTCTTTATCATTACATTGATGAAGCTTCTTTTACTTTTTTTTTCCTCCTTATGCAACTCATCTAAAAGGAAATGTTTCCTTAGCATTATCTCCCAAGAACTGAATTTTGGGAATAGAACGCCAGATGAAATCATGTGTTCTGTGAGTTTGTGTGTGTGATTGTGTACTCCCAGGCTTCACAAAGTAAAGTCGTTTCCCAAAGTTGTAGATATTTTTCTTTTCAAGCTTTTTCTCGGTAAATCTTGAGATCTCTGGTCTTTTGCTGGATGAGGTGGAACAATATTGCACATTGTCAGGACTGAAAGAAAAGGAGAACAAGCAATGAAGATTTAGGGACGCAAAGGAAGGGATAAGTTTTATTTTATTTTTGTTTTATTTAATATCAAGCGTTATTTCCATGTAAAAGTGGGTAGAAATGGAAAAAGGGGGGGGGGGGGGGTTACTAGTGAAAATTTAAGACTA
>ML387248.1:0-39430 GCA_005239525.1 Nicotiana knightiana | reverse complement strand
GGGGGGGGGGGAGCCTGATCTTATCACTGGACGTCTTCTGTGTCTCAAGCAGCTAAACTCCAAGTATTAACTTAAATGGAGTATTACTACTATCTGCAATCGTAACAATCGGGTCAATGAAATTGTGGTCTAAGGTCAACCTTAATAAAAGGTCTTAAGCTTGTTTAATAAAATTCATATATTTGTTTGCACTTAATGGAGGTCTGAATCTTAATGATTCAGATCTCAGACATTAAGTGCATTTGTTTTTAAGGTTTGAATCTTAATCATTCAGATCGTAATCATTAAGTTTTTTTTTTTTACTTTACAACCACTTAATGGGTCACAATATGTCTGTATGATTAAGATCTATAACAAAGACTTGATTTCATTAAGATGCTATCATCGACATTCACTATTAATTTCCACCACCACCTACTATTATCAACTATTATTATGCGATCCACCACCACCGCCACCACTTCCTCAGTCATAGCCGCCATCATTATCGACAACTACTACCCAGAATCCTCACTATCCCAACCACCATCATTCTCAACCACAACCACAAACTCATCCACCTCAACTACCACCTAAGTTGCTCCGACACGGCAGTTTAGGTGCCGTACCCGTGTCGACATGACACTAGTATGGGTGTGGGTATGGGATCCGTACCGGGTATGGTCAAACAATTTTGGGTACTTTGACCACGATGGACGAAACAATTCGAAACGAGATACAATTTGATTTTCGAAATCAGAACCAAAACTAGGGTAAATTTGAAGAAAATAGCATACCTATCTAGGCAATCAATTCTTTATTTATCTACAACTTGAGAACAAAAAAGAAATACACATTTTACAAGCTATACGTAAGTATTTTCACAAAATTTCTCATAATTTAGAGATATTTTTATACTTCTATTTTTTTGTATTATTTGTAGCCGGATCCCCGTACCCGTATTCGTACTAGGATCCGTGTCCCCAAATCTTAGAATTTATATCTTGAAGGATCCGACCTCTAGACCCGCACCCGTGTCGGACACCCGCACCCGTTCCAAGCAACTTAGTCTACCATAACTAACCACCCCATCACCATTAACAACCATAGTCGTCATTGCCCACCATTATAAACTACCACCACCTTCCTCAATCACAACCACCACCACCACCACCACCCACCATTATTAATTATTACCACCTACCACCACCATTCTCAACCATAATTGTCATCACTACCAATTATCACTAGCTACTACTCAGAACCACCACCATCAACTAAAACCATCACCAATCAGCGCCTCTAGTCGGCATTCACAAACACCAACGTTAGCCATCACCACCACTAACTACCATATTTTAAAAAATATATATTTTATCGATAGCATATTAGATTAATTAGTATTTTATTTAAATTTTATGTTTATTATTTTCAAATAAAGATAAATTTTACACATTCAGATGTTAAAAAACAGTCTTAATCATTTAATATTCAGATTTTAATATACATTTTAATATTCAGATGTCTTAATCTTAATGCACATCTTGACATTCAGATGTGTATTTAGATTCAGGCGTCTTAATCTTAAAAAACAAATGAGGTATTTGTGATCTATAGATCAGTCAAACGGGGCAGAGAGAAATAGTTGATTTAGGAGAACGAAATTGCAATTATGTTAGTGTAGGTATTTAAAATTTATTGGAATTAAATCCGTAAAATAATTTGGAATATATTTTAAATTTAAGATATATTAGTTCAAATAAATTATATAAGTCCAACAAGTATGAATTAAATAAATAAGTCTTAATCCATTTGGCTATTCCATTTTATTGGGCTAAAAGTGATGAGCCCACTTCATTAAGCCCAAGATGGCATCTTCCTAGAGGTCTAGTTTGGTGCCACGTGTCAAATAACGTGGTGCGCCAAGTCAAACGGAAGAGCCAATAGGATTGTGCTGCGTGTCAAAATGACAAGGGATGCCAAGTCACATTAAAAGGCCAATGAAATAGTGCCACGTGTGCAAGTGACATGTTCTGGCCAATCAAATGCGGCCTTGTCACACTTCAATTTGATTTGTCGGAAAGAGTTTGTTCTTATAGGGGTTCCACAAATATAAATAGGGGTTTTCATAACCCAGAAAAGGGACCAGAAATTATAACAAGAAGCAAGAGGGAGCTCGTGGATCAAACGCTGCAGATTTCTCTAAAAGCTACAAGCATTCAAGTGTTTTAAGGATTAAAAGATCAAGACGAAGATTCAAGAACAAGCTGCGAGCCATTGGATTAAAAGTACGTCAATATCAAGATCAAGCTTCAAGCACTTGGATTAAAATAAAATAAAATTCAAGATTAAGCTCGGAGGCTCTTTTATTTACCGTTGAAAAGAAGAACCAGAGGATTCATAGAGATTGTAACACTCAAATATTTGAAATAAAATTCTGTGATTGTTGCAATATTTTTCGGTCTTGATTTTATTTTCTCGACGCAAATTTATTGTCTACAAATTCTGGCACGCCCAGTGGGACCATCTCTACCTCTCATCTCTTCTTTTCCAAGTTCAAGAACAAGATCTAACAATTCGACCATGGAAGCACAACTTGCAAATTTGACCAAAGCACTTGAGATGTTGACCAAGTATATGGAGGATCGAGATACTAGCCTTGAAAAGTTAGCAAGTGAGATCGAGAGCTTAGCAGAAGCAAAATCAATTCAAGCACCCGTGGAGCTTTCCGACGATAAAGAAGGGGGAGAATCCGCTTAAACTTAAAGACGTAAAGCTCTTTAAATTTGAGCAGACTCTTCAAGTTGCAACGCTCCTGGACGTACGAGCCTAAACTGCATATCATGAAGCTGTTCAAATGTGAGCAAAATCTTTAAGTCGCAAAGCTCCCTAAAATATGAGTTTAAACTACAAGTTACTACGCTCCTTGACGCATGAGCCTAAACTGCATGTTTGAACGCTCCTTGATGCATGAGCCTAAACTGCACGTTCCTACGCTCCTTGGCGCATGAGCCTAAATTGCACGTTCCTATGCTCCTTGTTGCATGAGCCTAAACTGCATGTTCGAATGCTCCTTGATGTATAAGCCTGAACTGCACGTTCCTACGCTCCTTTTCCTTTTTTTCCTCGAGATTGGGTTGGTGTTCAGTGAAGTACAAGATCGAAAAAAATTAAAAATGCATTTGAAGCATGAGCCTAAACTGCATGTTCAAACGCTTCTTGATGCATGAGCCTAAACTGCACGTTCCTACACTGCTGACCCGCATGAGTCTAAACTGTGTACGGCCCACCAAAAAAAAGGAGTCCGCTAGGTCGAAAATCTCGAAAGAGGCAGCTTAGGCTAAAGTTAGGAAATATAAAAACAAAAAAACAAAAAAAAAGGCCGCTAGGTTGAAAACCTCGAAAGAGGCGGCCTAGACAAAAGTTAGGACATAAACATAATAAAAAAACAAAATAAAAAAAATAATTTTGGACTATATTTTAAATTCAAGATATATTAGTTCAAATAAATTTATTGGGCTAATATAATTGGATTAGTTATATAAGTCCAGCAAGTATGAATTAAATAAACAAGTCTTAATCCATTGGCCTACCCCATTTTATTGGGCTAAAAGTGATGAGCCCACTTTATTAAGCCCAAGACGACATCTTCCTAGAGGCCCAATTTGGTGCCACGTGTCAAATGACATGGCGCGTCAAGTCAAACCGAAGAGCCAATAGGATTGTGCTACGTGTCAAAATGACAAGGCATGCCAAGTCACATTAAAAGGCCAATGAAATAGTGACACGTGTGCAAGTGACATGTTCTGGCCAATCAAATGCGGCCTTGCCACACTTCAATTTGAGTGGTCGGAAATAGTTTGTTCTTATCACAACTCCTCCCTTCCACAACTATAAATGGGGGTCTTCATACCCTAGAAAAGGGACCAGAAGTTATAACAAGAAGTAAGAGGGAGCTCGTGGATTAAACGCTGCGGATTTCTCTAAAAGCTACAAGCATTCAAGTGTTCTAAGGATTAAAAGATCAAGACGAAGATTCAAGAACAAGCTGCAAGCCCTTGGATTAAAAGTACGTCAAGATCAAGATCAAGCTTAAGCACTTGGATTAAAATAAAATAAAATTCAAGATTAAGCTCAGAGGCTCTTTTATTTACCGTTAAAAAGAAGAATTAGAGGATTCATATAGATTGTAACACTCAAATATTTGAAATAAAATACTACGATTGTTGCAATATTTTTCGGTCTTGATTTTATTTTTCCTGACGCAAATTTTATTGGCTACGGTTAGAAATAGGAAAGATGAATAAATGTACACAGGAGGAAAATCATAATCAAAAGAGGAAATAAATATATTGGTTAATGCGAGAGAGACTCACCGTAATTTACTAAGTCATTCAAACAATCTCAACCGAACCCCAAAAAAGAAAAAAAAAAGAAGTTGAAACCTTTTATTATTGATATATATCATATATCTGACAGTAACTCTTCGGCCTAAAGCTAGAGTTTCCTGGGTCTATGGAGAAAATACTGTGATAAAATATAAAAGGCAGCTATTTACAAAATTTCTGTTCTCTAGTTTGGTGCCTCAATGCAATGCTAAAATCTTGGTTACCCGTTGAGAATTTTTGAAAGGCTTCCCTTTAAAGAAAGAAAAACTGATGAACTTTCCATTGTTCCTCTTATTTTTCAGGTCCCTGTGGATATTATTCCTGATTTTCCCATTGCTAACCAAATTTTACGGGATATCAACTGAAGAATCTATTATTCCACCTTACCTTCCTTTTTGTCACGGAAGAGAGGCAGTTGTGTGATAGATGGTGAGTCCTCAACCAGCTTCTTTGAATGTTGTTTCCATGGCTAATGCACTTTCCAAAACCAGTATTCATAAGCAAAATAAGATTGCGAAGCATGTGATTGATTTATCATGACTTCAGTTACAATGTTTCTTTTTTCCCCATAAAAAAGTATATCATATTATTTGCTTTGGATCCATGTTGAAAATGTTGTTAGACTGTATGTATTACAGAAATTAGTAGTATAAAACAAGCAGTCTTCAATATTTTGTTGCAAACATTTGAGATCATCATAACATTCCCGAGTGAAAATTTCTTCCGTTTGTTTGATAGCAATATATTAATAATGCCTGACAAAATTGATCAATAAGTTAGTAATGTAATATTTGTATCATGAATTTCTAATTTTTGTTACACGAGAACTGAAATTAAAAGAAATTAAGCAGATCTTGTTTATGGAGAGTAAGTTAATTAAAATTTTCATGATTACAGAAGGAGGTGACTGAATTTAACAATATGAGAGAATGCAATGTAAAGCGAAAAGATCTTGCAATGCAATTGTTATTTTGGTTCGACAAAAAGAAACCTGAAAATTTAAAATATTTCGCTTACCCAAAACGAAAACTGAAAATTAGACAACAAACCGAAAAAAGCGAACCATATAAAAAAATGAATCAAATCGAACTATTTTGATTCGAATTGAACTGTATACTTGCTATTCTAAAAATCTAATTATTAAAAACTAAAAAACCAATGTACAGCCCAAATTCTAATGACTTTTTTTAAATTAACTTGAGATCCTAATATAAAATTTATTTTAGTTCGTCATCATCAACGCTTTGCCCTTCAACCAATTTAACTGTTGACTAAACTTTTGTAGGAACATTGCACTTTGGGGCGATCTCTCATATAGTGCAAGTATAAATTATGTCCCTAGTCTGGTCGCTCGGGCCGTTGTACCTTTTGATTATGGTATGGTATTGTCAGATCCGAACATAGGGCTACTTAATACTTAGGCTGATTCCAAGATGTATGATTGAATCAAAGTGATTTTTACTTCATTCAAGCATTGGATCTCCTGTCTCATCTCAATTAAGAGGGGTCATGGAAAGAACAGGTTCAAAGTCACGATCAATTCCTTTTTCAAATCCTGCTGCAGCCGATCGAATAGGGTCTCTGCCAACCAGTGAGCATCTGGCTGGGTCTTGCCGGTATCAACAACGAGGAAGAAACAACCAAATGGAAACAACAATTAACTATGGCTCTTGGCCCAGACAACGTCCTAGGCACCCTATTTTTTTTTTTTTTTTTTTTTTGTGTTGGGGTTTGGGGGGTGGATTCTCCTAGTAGATGCACAATCGACATGGTGTTAAAAATTCCGTGATCCAATTGTTTCTTTTAGTACATTAGTATCTATGAACGTGCGTTGCACGTTAATAATGACACGTAATAGTTTAAACATTTACTTGCTGAAAACAGTCTTTCTGCCCTTCCAGAGTAGGGGCAAGGCTGCGTATTTCTTACCCTCCCCAGACCCCACTTGTGGGATTATACCGGGTGGTTGTTGAAGGAACAATAAATATTTTTAATTAATGAGAGAAATTTTATGTATAATAATACAACAATCATCTAAATGTCGAAAAATATTATTACATTAGCATAATAAATGAATTTGAAATAAAAGGACATCATCAAAACTCACACAAATGATCAATTTGTCATGTTAGTTAGATAATTATGTATTATAGTTTAAACGTATTTAATATGATGGTATCTTAACTAACACTTCTTTGTGGATGATATTTTTGTGTGTGTATGTTTGCTCCTAATGCTTTGGTTGCTCTGTCTTAACCAGAACTTTTGTTGTCGATCTTGATATCCCTCTTGAAAGTGCAACATACAATTGTTCGTACAAGAAAATATATTACGGTAAATATAGTCCAATATCTAGGATGTTTGTCCTTGTGCTTTATCTGTTATATTTGCAAAACATAAACATAATAAAAAATATGTTTACACAAATTTAAAAGGATATTTCTTAGTTTCGGAAGACGAAAGTTGAATTCATAGATAATAATATATTTCGGAGGACATTGACCAGTATCATAATTTTTGCATGTATAACATTATTGCCAAAACTTCTATATACCATCAGTGTGCTATTACATAAGCTATTCGACGTATTTAAGTTTTCAGTAGCATGACGGACATACTTTTCTTCAAAATCAACCTATATACAATGGAAGATCAATTTTAACTTAGTCTATTATATATGTGGTGTCATTAACATAAGTAAGAAATAATAAGCTTGACAATAAATATATATGGTCGAAAGCCATATGGTATTAAAATATTTAATTATTCTTCTTGGTAATAATTAATGGTATCATTTTTTGCTGAGTCAAAAACTGAAAAAAAAATTGTTTTTACTATAAAGTTTTGCAATCCACCTTTTATTTAGTTGATCAACATATTCATTCTTGCTAGCTAAGATATCTTTCTAATTTTATTATGCGATTTGCACAAATTGCATTTTAATCTATTGATAGAAATATTTCTCTTATTAATTGCACTACTATTACCATTGGGGTTGATAACTGTCATGACCCAAATCCTAACCGGGTCACGATGACGCCCAACACTGCAGTCAGGCAAGCCAACAATTTTCTACTAGTGAGTTTCATATAGTTTACCAAAATCATTTTTCAACACTTGCTTAACTTAGTTTTGAGACATTAAGTAGAAACAGACAACTTAGACAACTTTATACAAAATAAATAATCATGAAGTCATAATTTACGATTTACATTCCAAAAATAAGTCTACTAGCGTGCGTGCCAGGAACTAATGTCACAAGTCTACAAACATCTAATAGAATAATATCAAAAGAATAAGAAGTCTATCCTACTGTCTGAGTAAATATAGACAGAAATGGAAAAAGAGTAGCTCCAAAGTGCTGCTGGAAGTCGCCAAGAGAAGCAGCTCACCGTGGAGTCTAGACCAGGTATATGTATCAAGGACGAACTCCGGGCTGATACCCAGATGCACCCGCCTCAGAACCTGTGCAATTAAGTACAGAGTGTAGCATGAGTACATAAACAATATGTACCCAGTAAGTATCCCGTCTAATCTCGAAGAAGTAGTGACAGGAGGTCGACGTGACACTTACTAGGGTCAAGATAATATGTTTTAAGTGTAAAGCTAAGCACGAATGGCAATTCATGAATAATAATGAAGACAGGAACATCAAATATCCTTTACAATTACATGTACGTGTCAAGTTTTCTAGCATACAATTTACCTAGTTTTCATTTCTCATGGTATTTAACAGATATATAATCACAGAACACCCAACATCTAACAAACACATAACATGCAGTGAACGTACGACTGACCCCAACGCGAAAATAAATGTACACTGCCGAAGGGTCGAACGGCTCGAACCATAGATGCATCTATTACACCGCTCACAAATCGAACATGCGATGCGGTTTACATAATAGTAGGGCTACCCGGCTCATGAATCATACATGCGATGCGAGTTCCCGTATATATACACATAATTAACAAGAAATCAAGAAATTCAGTAGAGAATATACTTACAGAGAAGGTTTAAATAATATAAATTTCAAAATGTAACCTCCTAGATGTTCACTTAATAATTCAAGGATACTAGGCAACCTAAACTAACATTTAAGATTATAGTTATGGCACATAAAGCATGCTTGTGAATCCTAAACTCCCCGACACGACATAATAGTAGCTACGCACGGACTTTCGTAACTTCGTGCGTGCGTAGCCCCCACAAATAAAGACATGCAATTATTTATATTCACCTATGGGGACAATTCCCTCTTACAAGGTTAGAAAGGAGACTTACCTTGTGTCAAGTCTACTTTCCAGGTCAAGAACGCGCCCGAAACTCCAAATTCATCGCCCAAGGACTCGAAACTAGTCAAATATTGCATAAATAAATCAATCTATACTCAAAAGTATGAAATTTCCCTATTTAAATGATTATTCCAACCTAAATTGCAAAATTCCAAAATACACTCCCGGGCCCACATGCTCGGCTTCCGGAAATTTCTGGAGGAAATACTTACCCATAGCCTAAGGATCAATATTATATGATTTTTGTATGACTCCGTAACACATTTCTTGGTAATTTCCCATTTTTGTCAAAAACCTAGGTTTTTACTCTAAACTCATGATTTCCACTAATTTAATGTGTTAATCTACCTAAGAATTCAAGTATTAAGCTAAATTTATAGTAGGAATTACTTACCTTACAGTAGCTAGATCGAATACCTTCCTTGCATGCTCTCAAAATCGCCCAAGAATGAAGAAAAGTGTTCAAAAAATGGCTAAGTCCCGTGTTTAAAACTAAGTGCACTGCCTACAGGCTTTTCGCACCTGCGGCTCAAGGACCGCACCTGCGGTCTTGCATCTGCGAAGAAGGGGAAGGGGGCCTGGCTTCGCACCTGCGGACTCGCTCGAGACTTCGGAACGCCCGAAACTACGCTAAATCTAAAAATCATACCCCAAAACCTATTGGGTCAAACTTAAGACCTTCAAGTTCTTGAATTCGCTTTCAACATGCCGAACCATGCCTATACTACTCGGAATGACACCAAATTTTGCGAGCAAGTCATAAATGACATGACAAAACTATTCTCGGTCTCGAAATTCCGTTCGAACCTCGTTAACACAAAAACACGTTCCAAACCCCAAGTTTGAACTTAAGGAAACCTTAATTCACTATTAGGCGCCGAAACGCCCCCGGGTCATCCAAAACCCGTTCCAAACACACGCCTAAGTCTGAAATCAACGTACGAACCGGAACCCTCAAATCTCGATTCCGGGGTCGTTTTCTAAAAATGTTGACCGTAGTCAAACTTGGCCTTTTAAGGCCAACCTTAGGGAATTAAGTGTTCCTATACCACTCCAAATTCCCCCAAATCTCGAACCACCCGTCCCCGCAGGTTATAAATCAGTAAAAACAACTACGGGAAGTCTCATTTAGGGGCACAGCGTCCTAGAACACAAAACGACCGGTCGGGTCGTTACATTCTCCACCTCTTAAACAAACGTTCGTCCTCAAACGTGTATAGAATCATACCTGGAGTGCCGAATAAGTGTGAATATCTGCCCCGCATGTCCTCCTCGGACTCCCGAGTCGCCTTCTCGACTGGTTGGCCCCTCCACTGGACCTTTACGACGGAAACCCTCTTGGACCTCAACTGGCGCTCCTGCCTGTCAATGATAGCAACTGGATCTTCCTCATAACCCGACCTCTCATCTAGCTGAACGGTACTGAAATCCACCGCGTGAGAGAAGTCGGCGTGATACCTATGGATCATGGACACATGAAAGACCGAATGAACCCCTGATAAACTGGGAGGTAAAGCAAGCTCATAAGCAACCTCCCCAACCTGTCTCAACACCTCAAGTAGGCCTATAAACCTCGGGTTCAACTTGCCCTTCTTCCCAAACCTCGTAATACCTTTCATCGGCGAGAACTTCAACAAAACCTTCTCGCCCTCCATAAATGATATATCACGCGCCTTCTGATCCGCGTAACTCTTCTGTCTGGACTAAGCTGTGCGAATTCTCTCCTGAATCAACTTCACCTTCTCCAAAGCATCCTTCACCAGATCGGTGCCATATAGCTTAGCCTCGCCCGACTCAAACCACCCAATGGGAGAACGATATCGCCGACCATACAAGGCCTCAAATGGATCCATCTCAATGCTGGACTGATAGCTATTATTATAAGCAAACTCGTCCAAGGGCAAGACTGGTTCCACTGCCCTCCAAAGTCAATCGCACATGCTCTGAGCATGTCCTCCAATATCTGAACTGTCCGCTCCGACTGCCCGTCGGTCTGAGGGTGGAATGCTGTGCGGAGCTCTACCGGGTGCCTAACTCACTCTGTACGGCTCTCCAGAAATGCGAAGTGAACTGAGGACCTCGATCTGATATAATAGACACAGGCACACCGTGCAACCGAACTATCTCCCGAATGTAGATCTTGGCTAACCTCTCAGAAGTGTAAGTGGTAGCTACAGGAATGAAATGTGCCGACTTGGTCAACCTGTCCACAATAACCCAAAACGCATCAACCTTTTGCAAAGTCCGAGGCAACCCAACTACGAAATCCATAGTGATGCGCTCCCATTTCCACTCAGGTATAGACATCTGCTGAAGTAGGCCTTCTGGCCTCTGGTGCTCATACTTAACCTGCTGGTAATTTAAACACCTAGCTACATACTCCACTATGTCTTTCTTCATCCATCTCCACCAGAAATGCTGCCTCAAGTCGCGATACATCTTTGTAGCACCAAGATGAATAGAATACCGTGAACTATGAGCCTCCTCTAGAATCCTCTCCCTCAGGCCATCAACATTGGGGACACATAAGCAAACCTGAAGTCTTAGAACACCATCCCCGCCAATAAAAACCTCTTTGGAACCACCCTGTACCACTATCTCCCGGAGAGCCACCAAGTGCTGATCATCATACTGCCGAGTCTTGATCTCCCCCAATAATGAAGACGGAGCCACCACACGTGCAAGAACTCGGCTGGGCTCTGAAAGGTCCAACCTCACCAGGTGATTAGCCAAGGACTGAATGTCCAAAGCTAGAGGTGTCTCCTCTGGTGAAATGAAAGCCAAACTACCCATACTCTCCGCCTTCCTGCTTAAGGCATCTGCTACCACGGATTTCCTTGCTCGGATGATAAAGAATGGTGATGTCATAATCCTTCAGCAACTCAAGCCACCTGCGCTGCCTCAAATTAAGATCCCTCTGCTTGAACAAGTTCTGCAAGCTGCGGTGATCTGTATAAACCTCACAAGGCACCCCCATACAAGTAGTGCCTCCAAATCTAAGAGCATGAACAATCGTCGCCAACTCCAGATCGTGCACATGGTAATTCTTCTCATGAACCTTCAGTTTTCGTGAAGCATATGCAATAACTCGGCCCTCCTGCATCAACACACAACCCAAACCAACGCGTGAAGCGTCGCAATAAACTGTATACATCCCTGAACCGGAAGGCAACACTAGAACTGGTGCTGAGGTCAACGCTGTCTTGAGCTTCTGAAAGCTAGCCTCACACTCGTCGGACCATCGAAATGGGGCATTCTTGTGGGTTAATCTAGTCAGAGGAGCTGCAATGGATGAAAAGCCTTCCAAAAATCGGCGATAATAACCCGTTAGACCCAAGAAGCTCCTGATCTATGTAGCTAAAGTAGGTCATAACCAACTCTGAACTGCCTCAATCTTCTTAGGATCAACCTTGATACCTTCTTCGGATACCACATGCCCCAAGAATGCCACCGAATCCAGCCAAAACTCACACTTGGAGAATTTAGCATACAACTTCTATTCCCGCAAAGTATGGAGCACAACCCTCAAATTTTGCTCGTGCTCCCCAGGCTACGTGAGTAAATCAGAATGTCATCAATGAAGACGATGAAAAAAGAATTGATATAAGGCCTGAACACCCTGTTCATCAAGTCCATAAATACGATTGGGGCATTAGTCAAGCCAAAGGACATCACCAGGAACCCGAAATGACCATATCTCGTACAAAAGGCAGTCTTCAGAACATCCGAGTCCCGAATCTTCAGCTGATGGTATCCCGATCTCAAGTCAATCTTAGATAACACCCGAGCACCCTACAACTGGTCAAACAAATCATCGATATGCGACAACGGGTACTTGTTCTTGATGGTGACCTTGTTCAACTGGAGGTAGTCAATACACATCCGCATAGTCCCATCCTTCTTATTCACAAATAACACTGGAGCACCCCAAGGTGATACGCTCGGTCTGATAAACCCCCTAGCTAACAACTCCTCAAGCTGTTCCTTCAAATCCTTCAATTTCTTCGGAGCCATACGGTATGGGGGAATAGTTATGGGCTGGGTGCCTGGAGCTAAGTCAATGCAAAAATTAATGTCACGATCCGGTGGCATGCCTGGAAGGTCTGAAGGGAATACATCATCAAACTCTCAAACTACTGGCACTGAATCAATCGTCGGAGACTCAGCGGTGGTGTCCCGCACATAAGCAAGATAAGCCAAACAACCATTCTCGACCATACGTCAGCCTTCAGGAAAGAAATAACTCGACTAGCCGCACTAACTGAGGAACCTCTCCACTCCAATCTCGACAACTCGAGTATGGCTAGAGTTTTGGAGAATTTATTCAGTAATGCAAATATTTCATCATAATTCTTCTCCAACACCTGACCTCCGGCTGTTGCATCTACCATAATTTTTGTTTGTGGATGGAGCCCCTCAATGAAAGTGTGAACTAACACCTCGTTTGTCTGATTGTGATGAGGACAGTCTCTGAGTAGCCCCTTGAATATTTCCCATGCTGAATATAATGATTCACCTGTTTTCAGTATAAAGGAGACTATCTCACTCCTGATCTTTGCAGTCTTTCCTGAAGGGAAGAACCTTGCCAGAAATTTTCTCGCCAAATCGTTCCATGTTCTGATGGAATTGGTTGGTTCTTCATTCAGCCATTGCTTTGCTTTGCCCAATATAGAGAACGGGAAAAGCGTGAGCCTCACATAATTTGGCGTGACCCCGTTAGTGATATAAGTATCACTAATCTCCAAGAAGTTCAGAATGTGCTGTTGTGGATCCTCGTGTGGAAGACCCAAAAACTGCCCGTTTGCATGAAGTAGTTGGATCATGCTCTGTTTCAGCTCAAAGTGCCCAGTGATTCTGGGCTTCACGATGTTGGAGGTGACATTAGCAATACTGGGCATTTCCACCTCCTGAACAACCATGTGTTGTTCCTCTGCCATGTTCACAGGAAATCGGATGACGTCCTGAATATTGTCTGTATCTCTTGCTTCTAGCAATCTCCTGTGAAATGATCTCTCACGTTCGGGGTCAAAGCCGTCAAGTCTATCCTGGCTTCTGACCATACGCATTCACTCGAAGTTCCTGAGATCAGAGAAAAAATCACGTGACGTTAGACTCAATGAAATAAACAATTAAAGCAACTAACTAAAAAGTAGTCTATATTCAAGTCCCCGGCAACGGCGCCAAAAACTTGTTGGTTGATTTCCCAATGCACACGCAAGTGTACGTGGTCGACAAGTAATATAGGATTTTAAGTCCAGATATCGTACCCACAAGGACTTGTGTAAACTACTTGCTAAATCACTCTAATCGTTATCTAATCAAGCCAAAATAAAATCAAGGATGCAACTATTTTATACTAAGATTCTATGAAATAACTAATTATCAAGTGACAAGAAGTATTGTTGTGTATTCAGTAGAGACAAATATTCCAGGGTTGTGATCAATTCACCACTCGTATTGCATTCTAATTAACTCTCCCTTTCATATAATTCACTCATGGTTGCTAATTAATCGATAATTTCTCTCGTAGCCTTTTCCCGAAGTGCTACTCGCCTATTCTCAATAGATTAACGCCTATATTCCTATGAAATTAATCAATTAGAACGCACTAAGATTACGATGTTTAATTAAGCACGGTGACTAGGTATATTCCTACCCTAACCACAAAACTGCTCCCCTGAAGGGTTATGATCGTGCTCTCTTCAATTCTTCTCTAATCTATATACGGCTCTCCCAAGCATAACATATATAGTATATAGAACCTAATTGCTGGCCAGACACTTAAGCAATTAAATGCAGAATTGAAGAAACAACCATATATTGAGTGAACTATAATCAAGGTTAAATTAATGTCGAATAACAATATTCATGGCTAAACAACAACCCCAGAACAATGGTTGCTTAGCCACTCATGCTAGAATCAAACAATTGCATAAGTGTTGCATAAATGGAAAATACTAGAATAAGATGAAGAAAACTGATAATCCTTTGCTCCCTAATGATCTTGTGTGTATCTTCTCTCCAAGAATGGAATCCTCCCCTCAAAGTTGTGTTTTTGGGTCTATTTATATGATTGGGACAAACCCTAAACGTGTAGGAGACTTCTATTCAAACAGGAAAACACTTAAAACCTTCAAAACGGAATTTACCGGACCAGGGACCCCAGGCGTTAAGCCCCAAACGCCCAGCTATAGCCTGGGTAGGCCTGGCGTTTGGGCTCTAACGCCCCAATATAGGCTGGGTAGGCCTGGCTTTAAGCCCCAAATGGCCCACTAACGCCTGGGCAGGCCAGGCTTTAGGGCCAAAACGCCCGGCTATGGCCCGGGTCACTCCTTTTCGACTCTTGAGCGTATTTTTGACGTTTATGCACCCATTTAGCTCGGCTTCCATCTCCAATTAACCTACACATGAAATAGACTCCATTATCACATATGACATGTATTTTTATCACAAAAGCACATAAACTGTAAGGTACATAATGCTTAAAACCATGAATTCTAGCCACGCATCACCACTCTTCTTTTATACTGAGCCTCTATTGAAAATGTTGAACAGGTGTTTTAAATAATTTTCATTGAAACTAGAATTTTTACGAGATATTCGGAAGGTAATTACTGATATGATCCTGTTATTTCTACTGAGATTTTTATGTTATGATATTTACATGATTTTAAATGCTCGTCACTACACTCAATCTTTAGTTATAATTGGTACTTACTAGGTTGGCATACTCACGTTACTCCTTGCACCTTGTGTGCAGATTCAGGTGCCAGGCATCAGGGTGAGAGTTGATCTGCTCCTTCTCAGAGTATTCCAGAGATTATAATGTAACGACCTGACCGGTTGGTTTGAGCTATAACACTTCGTTTGGCAGTTTGAGGCCAGGAGAAGCTTCACTTTAGGTATTATGACTTGTACATATGGTCGGAATTGAATTTCGGGAAGCTCATAATTGGTTTAGAGAGAAAGATTCTCATTTCGGAAGATTTGAGTTGGAAAAATTGACTAAGGTTGGATTTTTGGGTAAACGACCTCGGAATCGAGATTTTAAGGTTCCAACAGGTTTGAATGATGATTTTGAACTTTTCCATATGTTCGAATCGGGTTTTGGATGATTCGGGAGCGTTTCGGCGTCTATCCTGGAAGTTGGCATGTTGGAAGAAATTCATACATTTAGGTTGAGGTGCATTTTTCAATGTTATCGATGTCCGTTTGGGATTCCAAGTCTGGGAATAGCTCCGTATGGTGATTCTAATATTGGGAGCACATCCGAATATGAATTGGGAGGTCTGTAGGTTGTTTTGGAGTCATTTGGTAAAGTTAGAAATTTGAAGGTTTTTGAGAAGGTTGACCGAAAGTGGACTTTTTTATATCGGGGTCGGATTCCGATTTCGGAAGCTGGAATAGGTCCGCAATGTCATTTATGAATCGTGTACAATTGAAGTCATTATGGATTGATTTGATATGTTCCGGCGCAAAATATAGAAGTTGAAAGATTTGAAAACTCATAATTTGATTTTATGCGCGATTCATAATTTCGGCGTTGTTTGACATGGTTTGAAGCCTAGAATAAGTTTGAATTGTATTTTTAGACATGTTGGTATAATTGGTTAAGGTTTCGAGGGCCTCGGGTGGATTTCGGAAGGTTAACGGAATAATTTCGGACGAAAATAAGCTGCTGGAATTTTCTGCTGCGAAAGCTGTTTTGGACAGCAGCTGGTGCATCGTAAAGCTGATTTTGGAAGCTTACATATTGAAATATATAAGTAATCTAAAAAGTTTCAAAACAAAAAAGTTGTAGCCCTTTAATTCTAGTTTCCGGAAAGCTAAACCATTCATCATTTCGACATTTGTACAGAAAGTTATGATTGACTGAATGAAGGCTGGTAAAGCAGTTTCGTCAGAAATTTCTGATGCTTGGAGCCTACTTTGGAAACTTATATCTCGAAATATATATGGATTTATATGGCGGAAAACCTATCAAATGAAATATATTTGAGTACATTTTCTAACTCTTCAAACCTTTTGTCATTTGGATATTTCTACAAGGATTTATGGACGTTTTATTAAAGGTGTCCAGCAAAGGAAAGCTTGTAATACGAGGTACAACCTGTACAACGCAAGGTACAACTCGATGAAGCACATGTGCCTATATAAGGCAGTCACAGGCAGCAGCCATTTTTGAGGATTTCTTGAGCTAGGAATTGATTCTTTCATGGTGGATTCGACTTTTGGGACTACTTAACAATACAAGGTGAGTTTTATTGGATATTTTAAGTTAATAACATCCTATTAACACTAGTATTAACATCATTCAATCTTTGAAATCCCTAGAAATCTTTCAAGTTGTTAAAGAACACCAAATTTTCCGAACATTGGATTTTTAAGAAAAATCTCCAGGAAGGCAATACTAATGCTTCAAGCTCATTTCTTATGAATCGGTGAGAGTAATTATAATATTTGTTTCAAGTTGTTATGGTTGGATAATTGATTTCATAAACTCTAGTGCATGGCGTGAATAGTGTTCTTGAGAAAATGAAGGAGAGATAAATAGTGTTTTCAGAAATGAAATTAAAGGATGCAATGAACCAATGGAATCATTTTCTAGCTTAGTTGGAAGTATTCAACTAAGTAATCATCAAATTGAATATTTTGGAAATGTTGGTTAAGGAAGACGATGAATAGTAATTTGGCGGTGTTGGCGAATTAATGTACTATCATAGATGACTTCAAATGAGTATTAAATGATAAGAATGGAGTTGAATGTGCTAGTAAGTGAACCTAATAGATGATTTGAGCTGGAGGCTTGTAGCCAACTTGTGAGCCATAAATGAATATTGATAAATATTTTTGAGTCATATTTTGATTGTAATTGAGATTGTAATTGTAGATATCAATTTTTTGGTGGCGTATGAGCATTTTACTCAATGCTACGATGTCGGAGGAGGATTAAAAGCTTGTGAATGTTAACAAAGCGAAAGCGAGTTTTGGAGCATTGGGCATCGGTCGCGTTGTTTTAAAAACCGGCTATGGAACTTCGGAGCGAGGTAAGTCTCCTTTCTAACCTTGTAAGAGGGAATTGTCCCCATAGGTGAAATAATTAATTATGTACTAATGTTTGTGGGAGGCTACGTACGCACGAAGTGACAAGAGTCTGTGAGTAGCTACTATAATGCTTAAGTCCGGGTAGTCTAGGATCCAAAAGCATGCTTACTTGCCGTACTTGTAACGTTATTGTGAATTTAAAATGTTTAAATCATATCAAACTTGGCAAATGAATTTAAAAAGTTAAACATCATTTTTCTTGATCGTTAAAGGAGAAATTTGTAAACTTCCTGCGTAATTATTTTCATGATGAAGTCTTGATTGACTGTTTGAATACGTGTATCGATGAGTACCTGCATCGCATATATGATTTGCGAGCGGGATAACTCTTTATTTATATGTAACCGCTTCACAATTATATTCCGTGAGCGGGGTGATCCTTTCTACTACTCTCATGGGAACGGGTCGTTCGCCTCGGCAGGTTAATAGATGCATCTATGGTTCGTGTTATTCAACCTTTCGGCAGTGCACATTTATTATTTTGTTGGATCGGGCCGTACGTCCTCGGCATTATTTGTGCATACTTGTATTGTTGCCTTGCAAATTTATGAGTAATGATATCTCTTCTTTGGTCTAAGATGAATTGTTAAATGATGAAGTATGAACTTTTGGAAAATCTCTTACTATTAAAGGAATTGTTTACCTGCTTCATGTATATCGAGTTTGAAATTACCTTATAAAATTCATACTTTTGCACATTTTGGTACTTCAATATTTGGACCATTAGTAAGTGTCGAAATCGACCTCTCGTCACTACCTCTTCGAGGTTAGGCGGGATACTTACAGGGTACACATTATTTTTGTACTCATACTACACTTGTTGTGCATTTTGTTGCACATGCACATGTATGTATAGTGGTCTAGTTTGGCGCAGTGGCATGGTTGAAAAGGAGATTTAGGTGGGTTGCACCTCTCGAGACGACCGCAGCCAGCAGAGTCTCCTTCAGAGTATTGTATTGTATTGTATTTTATCTATTGTCCAATTGTATTCCAGACAGTTATTGTATTACATTTTATTTTCTCGAAATTGCTCATGCACTTGTGACACCAGGTTCTGGGATGTATATGGGATTAGTTAGTATTGAAAAGTGGTGAAAGACATTATTGTTTACTCGGTGAAGTTCATTATTTATTGCTAAATGTAAGGAAAATAAATGATTTCAAAAATATTATAATGAGAATTTAATTAACTATTTAGTGTTGGCTTGCCTGACAGTGGTGTCCGGCGCCATCACGACCTTTAATGAATTTTAGGTCTTGAGAACATGGTATCAGAGTACTAGGTTCACTTAGGTCTCACAGTCATGAGCAAGTCTAGTAGAGTCTTGCGGATCGGTACAGAAACGTTTGTACTTATCTCCGAGAGGCTACAGGGCTATTAGAAGCACTCCCCTTCTTGATTCCTCATCGTGCGATTTGATTCCTTTGAAGCTTTTGCATTTGTTTCTTTCCTATTCAATCTTATATGACGCGGAGTGCTTGTTATAAATCGGGAATTATAGAGTTGTAATGGTGCTACAGATGGGGTGCAGGATGTTTCTCCCTGCGTATTTGATTAGGCTATGGTCGTCGCCTTGCGGAAGGTCGTTCTATCATTTCAAGATCAGTATCAGTATTACCTAAATTTTTGAGATTTGGCATTGATTGTTATGATGATTCGTGTGTTGCTATCGCCCAGTATGTTGTAATGGTAGGATGCTTGTCTATGCGTCAAAGCAGTGAATGACGTGGAATGATGTTTACTCGATGCAAGATTCAGAGATTGAGTATTTTATTTCCGGCGGAGGAAAGGCAATGGGACTAGGAGTGTTCAGGTTGGGTTGATGGAGTGTCCTATAGAGATGGATTTTGAATTAAGGAAACAACTGGGCAGCGAAGGATGAGGAAGGACATGTGGGAGATGTCTTGCAGTGGTTAAATTTCTAGAAGGTAAAGGGTAAGGGGCAGAAGTCGAATAGTTGCTTAAAGGAGAGTGTTTGACCAAAGTGGGAGAGTGGCAAAGTAGCATATGGGTTCTGCGTTAGGATAGTTGCACGCCTTGAGGAAAGTTAGAGTGATTTGGGATTCATGGTGGACAATGACTAGGTCTACAAGCGTAATTTTGGAATAGTGACTGCTATGCGGAGAAAGGTTGGATATGACAAAAATGAGTGTTTGATGTGAAGAAGGATACAACATGACCTTGGATTGGAATGTATTGTCGCACCTTTATTCAATGTCCATGAGGAGTGAACGGACTCGTGCAGCTGGTAAATGAGCACGGGCTCATGGTGGGTTATTACAACTAAAGAAATAAAACATCAGTAGTAATTTGAGCAAAGGATTTGAGGAATGTGTGCTATAATTGGCCTTATCAATTTATGTTCAGGCTATGGGAAGACTAAGATTTTATGCTTCGAGTAGAGGTGATTCACAAGAAAGGTGATACAACTGGGTGCTTCCTTGAGAGAGTGTTCATGTGCTAACAGAGCCTTGGAGTTGATTATATTTGAGGCCAAGTCAGAGTGGGTGACTCTCAACAATGGTCCTAGTATGTTCAAAATTAAAGTGCGGTGCCTAAGGATTTCGAGTCCGTAGTATGGTTAAGTATCGAGCTTCTGGAGTGGATTATGAAAGGCACTTGGATTGTTCTATGTTATCATCGGTCTGCTGTGCAGCATTGGAGGAATGGACAAAATAATTTCAGACTCGTAGAGGAATTATGGGAATGGGTGTACCAGGTGAAGATGTGAATGTGCGCTCAATGAGGGTATGAGTTAGCTCGTGGGTATTAAGTCAACATGGTATCGTGAAATAGGGTCACTCAGGATGAGTGTGGATTGGATTCGTTATCTTTTGAATGGAGCTATTATTATTTCTAAGGCAAGACCAAAGTAAATAAGAAGAAGCTGGTTCGGATAGCCATGGTTGAATCGGCATGATGGTGGAAAAGATCAGTCCCTTCAGCTTGTTAAGTTATGCATGTGATTTGTGGCGGTACGTGCGAGGCTTGACGGCCACCGTAATTGATTTTATCTGGAGGCATTTAAGTATTATCGCATGTTATATGTGGATGGATCATGGAAGAGTTGTACTTGAGGTTGGTATTTCCTGCGGACATGAGAATTCAGTCACATGTTGCAATGGTCCTCTTGAAATAAGTTAAGTAAAAGGTTCATATATGATGAAGTGCTTAACCTATTAGTTTTTTAGTGGTTATGATGAAATTCTTGTACAACTGCGTATTGGTATGATTAGGTGCAGTGGGCAGCATGGAAATTCAGAAGATGATGATCAAGGTTGTCGTTTGGTGTTGGCTGCAATATCACGAGCTTGGATGAGCGATAAGGGACTTAAATGGTTAGAGTCAGCTAGTATTGTTTCTGGCGTCACTTGAGATCGGTGTCTGGTGTGAGAAGCTTTGCATACAGATTGCGGATTTTGGAATTTCTTTACAGTGTTTGTATGGCCGATAGTATGGATGTGCAAACTTGTTACCCGGTGCGGAAGGTCGTGGAAGCGTATCCCCCGGGAAGATTGTATAAGTGTGACCTGTAGTCACTTGATTGATTGAATAACTGAAACCAAGTATGAAGATTGTGGTAATATCATTAATTTGGGAATTTGTGCATGGATGGCACTCGGTTCGTTTGGTTATGCACTGTGGAAGTTTGTTCCGGTTATGATGGTTGTTCTTGTGTGTTATGCCAAAGAGGGGTTATTAAGGACCCTTGAAAGGTTACCATCCTAGTACGGTGCGATTAGAATTGGCTTGAGGTTCGTGGATGGATTTAAATATGAATACGGGCTCTATATCAGGCCAGATGTGTTCATTTCAGCATAGCGCTCCTTATGGAGGAGTATTCAGACATTGGATGTCGATTCATCGTCGGCTATTCCATGTAAAACTATGTTGTGTCGTGTGAGTTGTGAAACAACTTGATAAATTTCTTACGAGTTGAGGTTCTGCGTAGCGATGGTGTTACATGAGCATGATGGCTCTTGAGATTCAGATCATATATTGCACTTCAATTGTGGTTGAGTTTTCTAGCTTATGGCGCTATATGTCCCCCCAGGATGGTGTTATGCACTTAGCGTTGCTTGTGACCGATAATCAGTATTTTGTAGTAATGAGCAATTTATCTCGGTGTGTATCTCTTTATGAGAATTTTATGTGTGGATCAGGTGGCACGCCGCCACGGGTATGTTATTTGGATCGGGTTACACGCCACAACGGTGTGATGTTGATTACTGTTTTATACATCCTGTTTTTGTGTGTTTGTTTTCCGTTTTCTGAGGAAAGTTCACATTAGTGCGTGAGTTGAGTAGTTCCTCCCAGAGTTCATTTTCCTTATGTATCGCATTCGAGTTTGTAGTTTATTGGCGTTGCGGCGTCATGTGAGACTTTTGGTCATGTCTGGGGTGGCTTATCGCCTGAGCGGTTTGTACTGGGTGAAAAGAGATTAATGGATCTAGGATCAGTGCAATCAGATTATATGAAGTGTAGTAAAGAGGAAATGCCATTATTTGATTCAGCATGGGGTGATGGCTCTTGTCAGGAGTATAGACTTAATGATTTGTTGACACGGCAGTTGGTTATGAAATTCTATACATCTCCTCCATCGTGGCAGTATTGCAAAGGGTTAGAACAGGATTTATACATGTCATGATGTGCATTGGGAGCATCAGATTCATGGAATTTTGGCTATTTTTATTAGAGGAAGTTGTTATAGTCATGTGCGTTATGCAGTGCATAGTGTGAATTCAGCAAGGGTATGCAATCATGTATCGGTGCATTGTATAGTGATTAATACGGTATTCATCGGTTGGAAGCAGGTCTGGCAGAAAATTTTGGGTGTTGGAATTGGGTTCTAAGATTATTTGTCTGAATAAAAGAGAATATTTTCAAATTTGCTCGAGCTAAGGAGCTCAACTGAGATGTAGCAGCACAGGTACGTGCACGAGGTGTTCAACAATGATTTCAGACAACTCCAACGCAGTTTTTAGCACGTTCGAGGACGAACATATGTTTCAGTGGTAGAGGATGTAACGACCCGACCGGTTGTTTTAAGCTCTAGCGCGTCGTTCGGCAGTTTGAGGCAATGAGCAGCTTCACTTCAGGTATTATGACTTGTACGTGTGGTCGGAATTGAATCTCGGGAAGCTCAGAGTTGGTTTAGAGAGAAAGATTCTCATTTCGAAAGATTTGAGTTGGAAAACTTGACTAAGGTTGGATTTTTGAGTAAACGACCTCGGAATCGGGATTTGAAGGTTCCAACAGGTTCGTATGATGATTTCGGACTTGTCCGTATCTTCGAATCGGGTTTTGGATTACCCTAGAGCGTTTCGGCGTCTATCGTGGAAGTTGATATTTTGGAAGAAATTCATAAATTTGGGTTGAAGTGCATTTTTCAATGTTATCAATGTCCGTTTGGGATTCCGAGTCTGGGAATAGCTCCGTATGGTGATTCTGGTATTGGGAGCGCGTCCGGATATGAATTGGGAGGTCCGTAGGTTGTTTTGGAGTCATTTGGCTAAAGTTAAAAATTTGAAGGTTTTTTAGAAGGTTGACCGAACGTGGACTTTTTGATATCGGGATCGGATTTCAATTCCGGAAGTTGGAGTAGGTCCATAATGTCACTTATGACTCGTGTACAAAATTTGAAGTCATTCCGGATTGATTTGATATGTTTCGGCGCAAAATATAGAAGTTGAAAGATTTGCAAACTCATAATTTGATTCGATGCGCGATTCATAATTTCGGCATTGTTTGACATGGTTTGGAGCCTCGACTAAGTTTGTATTGTATTTTTAGACATGTTGGTATAATTAGTTAAGGTCCCGAGGGCCTCGGGTGGATTTCGGAAGGTTAAAGGAATGATTTCAGACGAAAAAAACTTGCTGGAATTTTCTACTGCAAAGTTGTTTTGAACAGCAGCTGGTGCATCGTAGAGCTGATTTTGGAAGCTTACATATCGAAATCTATAAAGAATCTGAAAATTTTTAAACATAAAAGATGTAACCCTTTGACTCTAGTTTCCAGAAAGAAAAACTATTCATCATTTGGATATTCGTACAGAAAGTTATAATTGACTGAATGAAGGCTGGTAAAGCAGTTTCGACAGAAATTTCTGATGCGTGAAGCCGACTTTGGAAGATTATATCTCGAAATATATGTGGATTTATATGGTGTACAATAGATCAAATGAAATATATTTGAGTCTAGTTTCTTAATCTTCAAACCGTTTGTCATGTGGATATTTCTTCAACGAGTTATGGTCATTTTAATAAAAGGTGTCCAGCAAGAGAAAACTCGTAATACGAGGTACAATCTGCACAGCGCAAGGTACAACTCGATGAAGAACCTGTGCCTATATAAGCTAGTCACGTGCAGCAGCCATTTTTTAGGATTTCTTGAGCTAGGAATTGGTTCTTTCATGGTGGATTCGACTTTGGGGACTAGTTAACAATACAAGGTGAGTTTTATTGCATATTTTAAGTTAATAACATCCTATTAACACTAGTATTAACATCATTCAATCTTTGAAATCCCTAAAAGTCTTTCAAGTTGTTAAAGAACACCAAATTTCCCAAACATTGGATTTTTAAGGAAAATCTTCAGGAAGGCAATAATAATGCTTCAAGTTCATTTCTTATGAGTCGGTGAGAGTAATTCTAATATTTATTTCAAGTTGTTATGGTTGGATAATTTATTTCATAAACTCTAGTTCATGACATGAATAGTGTTCTTGAGAAAATGAAGGAGAGATAAATAGTATTTTTAGAAATAAAATTAAAAGATGCAATGAACCTATGGAATCGTTTTCTAGCTTAGTTGGAAGTGTTCAACTAAGTAATCACCAAATTGAATATTTTGGAAATGTTGGTTAAGGAAGACGATGAATAGTAATTTGGCGGTGTTGGAGAATTAATGTACTATCATTGATGACTTCAAATGGGTATTAAATGAAAAGTGTGGAGTTGAATATGCTAGTAAGTGAACCTATTAGATGATTTGAGCTGGAGGCTTGTAGCCAACTTGTGAGGTATAAATGGATATTGATAAAAAATTTTGAGTCATAGTTTGATTGTAATTATAGATATCAATTTGTTGGTAGCGTATGAGCATTTTACTCAATGTTACGATGTCGAAGGAGGATTAAAAGCTTGTGAATGTTAATAAAGCGAAAGCGAGTTTTGGAGCGTTAGGCATCGGTCGAGTTGTTTGAAAAACCGGCTATGGAACTTCGGAGCGAGGTAAGTCTCCTTTCTAACCTTGTAAGAGGGAATTGTCCCCATAGGTGAAATAATTAATTATGTACTACTGTTTGTGGGAGGCTACGTACGCACGAAGTGATGAGAGTCTATGCGTAGCTACTATAATGCTTAAGTCTAGGTAGTCTAGGATCCAAAAGCATGCTTACTTTCCGTACTTGTAACTTTATTGTCAATTTAAAATGTTTAAATAATATCGAACTTGGCAAATGAATTTAAAAAATTAAACACTATTTTTCTTAACCGTTAAAGGAGAAATTTTTAAATTTCCTGCGTAATTATTTTCATGATGAAGTCTTGATTGACTGTTTGAATACGTGTATCTATGAGTACCTCCATCGCATGTATGATTCGCGAGCGGGGTAAATCTTTATTTATATGTAACCGCTTCGCAATTATACTCCACGAGCGGGGTGATCCTTTCCACTACTCTCATGGGAGCGGGTCGTTCGCCTCGGCAGGTTAGATGCATCTATGGTTCATGTCGTTCGACCCTTCGGCAGTGCATATTTTATTATTTTGTTGGATGGGGCCGTACGTCCTCGGCATGATTTGTGCATGCTTATATTGCTTCCTTGCAAATTTATGAGTAATGATATTTCGTCCTTGGTCTAAGATGAATTGTTAAATGATGAAATATGAACTTGTGGAAAATCTATTAGTGTTAAATGAATTGTTTACCTACTTCCTGTATATCGAGTTTGAAATTACCTTATAAAATTCATACTTGCGCACATTTTGGTACTTCAATATTTGGACCACTAGGAAGCGTCGAAGTCGACTTCTCGTCACTACCTCTTCGAGGCTAGGCGGGATACTCACTGGGTACACGTTGTTTTTGTACTCATACTACACTTGTTGTGCATTTTGTTGCGCAAGCACATGTATGTCTAGTGGCCTAGTTTGGCGCAACGACATGGTTGAAACGAAAGACTTAGGTGTGCTGCACCTCTCGAGACGACTGCAGCCAGCAGAGTCTCCTTCAGAGTATTGTATTGTATTGTATTTTCTCTACTGTCCAATTCTATTTCGGATAGTTATTTTATTACATTTTATTTTCTAGAAATTTCTCATGCACTTGTGACACCGGGTTCTGGGATGTATATGGGATTAGTTAGTATTGAAAAGTGGTTAAAGAAATTATTATTTACTCGGTGAAGTTCAATATTGAAAAGGTTTCTTTATGCTCTAAGTGGTGAATTGACTAGCCTAGTATCGCGATAGGCCCCATCATGGCCAGGGTGGCTTTGGGGTCCTGACAAGTTGGTATCAGAGCCTAGGTCTCACAAGTCATGAGCAGGTATAGTAGAGTCTTACGGATCGGTATGGAGACGTCTATACTTATCTTCGAGAAGCTGCAGAACCCTTAGGAAAAATCTCACATTCTTGAATTCTTGTCGTGCAAATCCATTAATTCAACTTAAAGCATAACCCTTTGAATTCCTTCCATGTATTCGAATGCGCACATGAGCACTCGGTATCAGATGTGCATCGACATCTTATTCTTTTCCTAGATGAGGTACGAGGTGTGATTTTAGCATGTTGATGATGGGCCAGTTCGGATGACTTGAGGTCGGGTTTTGTCTGTGGCTTTAGTACTGAACTTTCAATTGTGTGAGCACGTGCATTTGGGACTTATATGTCTGTTTGTGTCCTCATTGGTGGGATTTTGTGACTGGATGACAATGTGGTGAGTGTGATTTGATGGTGAGATGTGTTCAAATTGTTTGATTACAACAAAAGGAATTGGCTGGAGATGTAGAAAGAACTATAGAGTGTTGACTTCTGTCTTGAGTTGGCATATGGCCTTGAGTTATGAGTGTATTGAAGGACCTCTCATGCAGTTTAGTTGTGGAGTGAAGTGGATCTTCCTGTTGTGTTACGAGTTCCTAGTAATGTCTTTTGGGCTGACCAATGCCCCAGCAGCGTTCATGTAATTGACTAACAGTGTATTGTAGTCATATTTGTACTCCTTCATTATTGTATTCATTGATGGCATCCTGGCGTACTCACGTAGCTAGGAGGAGCATACTCAGCATTTGAGGAAGGTGTTATAGAGATTGAGGGAGGAGAAGCTTTATGCAAAGTTCTCCAAGTGTTAATTTTGTCTCCGTCCAGGAGCATTGTTGGGGCACGTAGTGTCCAGTGAGGGTATCCATGTGGTCAGACGAGTGAGGAGAGAGCTTTCAGAAGCTCAAGATTGCTTTGATCACCACTCCAGTGTTAGTTCTGCCATCAGCTTCCGGTTCTTATAACGCGTATGGTGATGCCTC
The DNA here is from genome assembly GCA_005239525.1 of Nicotiana knightiana. Lineage (NCBI taxonomy): Eukaryota > Viridiplantae > Streptophyta > Magnoliopsida > Solanales > Solanaceae > Nicotiana > Nicotiana knightiana. The sequence continues at coordinate 12,135 of ML387248.1, read as the reverse complement.
GAGGGCAGGCGTTGGTTGTGTTTAAATGCAGGAGGGTAAAGTGATTGCGTAATAGCTATGATTTTAGGAAGGGTATAGAGATCTATGAGTTTGAGGCTAGGCAGGCAGGGTTATCTCATGCGCGGTGTCTTGAGGTCGTGTGATCCTTATGTTGTTTTGTAGCAAGTTCTCTTTTACCAGTAAATGATATATGTTGTAATTTGAGCGTAGATCACTTGTGGAAGTTGGCATGTCTATTGCAATTGTTAATGAGAGATTTTCATAAGATTTAAGATATTAGATGGTTTGTGTTGTATGATATGAAGGGTAAAGTTGAATCTCACTGGGGTATTATGGTAATGATAGCGTATGGGCATTGTGAGTTATTGTTTGTCTTGATCTATGGCTTTGAGCCAAGTGGGGGAATCTGCTAGTGATTAGTTGGTTGCACGATTATGTGTTGTATTGGTTTCAGTTCGAGGTATACTGGTGAATTAGTTATGACCTGCAGTGGTGGAGTTTGAGAATGACTCGAGTAATGGAAATTTTTGGAAACAGGTAGTAATATACTCTAAGGGTAAATGGGTTTTATTGAATGATTGAGCTATATTTGTAAACGGTGTAGTGTGTGCGGAGTAGAAATTTTCTTGGGTTCTTCAAAGTGTGGATTACTTCCTAGTGTGTTGGTGTGCAAATGGGGCCCATGTCGTTCGGCATATTTGATCAGTTTAATTGAGAATTTGCGTAGAGTGGGTGACTCTTGAAAATGGTTTTGATGGATTCAGGGTTTATATATCATTGTGGATTTTACATTCCGGTATCATGAAAGGATAGAATAGCTTGAATTCATCGAAAGTCTCTTTAGAGTAAGTGTTTGATTTGTGGTACTTTTGGGGTTCTTAAGAGAATATTCAGCGGCTTACGAGCCTTAAGGCGGTGTGGTTTGTTGCTAGTTCCTCACATGGTGAGTTTTGGTTGAAGATTTTGGTATTATAGCAAGGAGAAGAATCAATTTGTAGGTAAGGAAGCAGGATATCGGAGAAATATGATAGCTTGGAGTAGGTTGGATCGACATGATAATGAGTAAGATCGATTCCTTGGGTGATTATGATGTGGTGAGGATTCCACGTGTGATTTGTGGCAATGCTCTCGGGTTTTAGTGAGATGCAAAGCTTGGTTGAGGAAAAGGATTCAGTCCTGACGGTTTGGTTTTGTGCAAATGGGATTCGGAGAGTTCGTGATAGTTTTTACCACGGATTGAGATGTGTATTTTCTCCTGGCGTGAGGGCCATGGGATGTATAGTGATTTTCTCCTAGGTAGGATCAAATGAAAAGTTGTTGGCTATATGAGTACGTAGTTGCTTGTGACTTGGAGTGGATTATGAAATTCTCACAATTATCATAGGATGGCATGGTATATGCGGTATGTTGTGTAGGAGTGAGACTTGTGTGTGTAAGGTCACGGTTCAGTTCTGAAAGGGAGGTCATAAATTCTTAGGCAGCATGGACAATTTCAAATAACTAGGTAAATGATATTACTAACTGGTATGGCTTGGTCAGAGTATACATTTCAGAAGGGCGATGTGTTCGAGTTATGGATACTTCATTAGTATTGCGGCACTCTCTTGCTAGATCTACTACTGGTGTTCAAATTTTGCCTTGTGCCGCAGAAATATTATAGAAGTATTCATCGTGGGATGATCGTGTATTGGGGTGATGTTAGACATTCAGGCGGTGGAGTTGAGATCAGATATGGTGATCCGTGTGTTCTATGGATTTGGAGACTGAGGGGTTCTATGAATAGATTGTTTCGTGGTTCTGGACTGTGAAAACGTAGCCGAGGTTTGTCAGAAAATAGCATGTGTTGTTATTCAGTTATTGTGGGCTTTTGGGGGTTATTAGTCTATAGCATGACCAGAGTTGATTTGGAGTTCATTGGTAGGCTCAGTATGGATGTGTTTTCTACACCGGGTTGGATTGGTTGACTCTTTACTGTTGTTGTTGAGGGATGTGTCATTCGGTTAGAGTTGAGCTTTTTCGTTTTCCAATATGTTCTATGAGTTACCCTTTATGTTACGAGGACTTATGATCCGTTGGTTTTAAGCACACATGGTGCGTTCTATTGTGGTCTTATAGCGACATTCGAGTGAGAGGAGTAATTGGGTATTACATGATCGAGGCGTATTGGTTATGTTCCTTCGAGTTTCGTGTGTCATGGTATTGTCTGATTCTCCATGGTTGTGGTAATGCACCTTGAGTACTTGGTATCGAATTTCGCGAGGTTATTGATTTTGAGCAAGGTGGAGCGAGGTATATAATATGGGTCGGCGTTTGGTTGGGGTCGCATTCCGGCGGAGTTATGTTGAGATATGATCCTTGTGTGTTGGATTCGTGTTTTTTGGTTCTGCGGTATGTGAGGAGTTCTTGCTATTGCGTTGTGGTGATACTCGCTGATCTTGCGGGACGATTCTCTTGTTTGATGTCATATTCCATGTCTGAGCACATTTGGAATGTTGTCTATTACTCACTATTTTGGTGGTGGATTTGGTTGAAGAAAAAAAATCCCACATTCAAAAGAATGATTATCGATATTTGTGACCAATAATATTGATAATTTTTATCAGATTCTATAACTGATACATTAATTTCTTAACAAAAAATGAACCTTACCAATACCATAATTACAGGGCAATTGAAAAAGTAATTGTATTTATCCATATGTATCTCTTAGCAGGCTTTTAAATCATAACATTACCGTAACTATAGAACAATTTAAACTCAATGACATCTTTTTGGAAAGTACTGTTTCTTAACCAAATATCCCATTTAATTTGAATTCAATTCGAATGGGAACGTGTATATATATATATATATATATATATATATATATATATATAAAATAGAATATTCATATAATATTATTCCTTTTATGGAAATAGTTAGGATATTTATAATTTATACCATATAAGAGATAATAATATATGCCAAGCAATATTCCTGATTTTTATCAGATTGATATATCAAAAGTCTTATCTAAAAAATAAATTTTATATTTTGAATCTAGAATTAATCATACTTATTTGTAATTATCATTTAGTAGGCCTTTAAATATTAGCAATATCGTAATTATAGGGTAATTCAAACACAAAGATATATCTTTTTTTAAAGGAATTATTTCTTAACCGTTTATTTTATGATGATCCAAAAGGGTCATCCAGTATATTCTATCTAATTATGTGTTCCGAGGTCGTGAAAACCTCCTTCTATCTTACTTCGATTTGCGTGCACAGCCCGGGCGTATAGCCGGGAAGCCTTTATGTGAAAAACTGATAAAAAAATTAAAAAATTATATCAGAAATTTGAATAAAGTTGACTTCAGTCAACGTTTTTGGTAAACGGACCTGGACCCGTGATTTGACAGTCCCGGAGGGTCCGTAGGAAAATATGGGACTTGAGCGTATGCCCAGAATCGAATTCCGAGGTTCCAGATCCGAGAAATGAATTTTTTAAAGAAAATTATTTTCTGAAAAATATAAAAGTTTTTTAAAATGAAATTTGAGGTGAAATCTGTGTTATCGGGCCCGCATTACGATTCCGAAGTCCGGTACAGGTTCGATATGATTTATATGTTTTATCTGTGAAATTTGGTAAGAGACGAACTTAGTTTGATGTGATGCAGACCTTAAATTCAAAACTTAATGTTTATAGAAGTTTGAAGAATTTTCATGGATTTTTAGTTTAATTCATCGTATTAGTGTTGTTTTATGTGGTTTGAATCTTCGAACGAGTCCGTGTTAGGCTATATAACTTGTGTGTGTGGTTGGACGGGGTCCTGGGGGGGCCTCGGGTACGTTTAGGATGCTCATCGGGTGTTATTAGAACTTGGGAGACAGCTGAACCATTGCTGGTTCTGGTGTCTCGCACCTGCAATGGACCTTCCGCAGGTGCGGACACGCAGGTGCGGCGAGGAGCTCACAGGTGCGGAACATAGCCCAAACCCCCAATCCTCGCAGGTGCGGTAAGTTTTCCGCAGGTGCGGAGCCGCGGGTGCGGCCATTAGACCGCAGGTGCGATCCTAGGGTTTTTAGTTGGTTTTCGCACCTGCGATGGTAGTTCCGCAGGTGCGGGACCGCAGGTGCGGTCCCAGGGGCGCAGGTGCGGAATTGCTGGACAGAAAAGGGGCAGAACCGAGGATTTATGTTATTTTCACCATTTACGAATTGGGGAGCTCGGGAGAGGCGATTTTTGGAGGCTTTTGCACCTGGGTAATTTGGGTAAGTGATTTCTATCCATTATAGACCAATTTCCATGTTTTCAATCTTAAATCCAACCTTTAATTTCGAAAATTTTGGGTAGAAAATGGGATAAACTTCATAGACCAAATTATTGAGTTTTAATTGGGTTTTTGACCTTCGATTTGAGAGATTTTCATATGTTTAGACTCGTGAGTGAATGGGTGTCCAAAACTTAAAAATTTTACCCGATTCCGAGACATTTGCCCGGGGAATGTTTTGGGCAATTTTCCTAATTTCGCACCTTAGCTTCGAATTTATTAGTTAAACTAGTTGCTTGTAGTATTATTTACACGATTCTAATGATTTGATTAGATTTGGTCCATTTGGAGTCGGATACCCGTGGCAAGAACGTGATTTCAAGTTTGATTTGAGCGGTTGAGGTGAGTATCTTGCCTAACCTTGTGTGGGGGAATTTCTCCTTAGGATTTGAGTCTGCTATGTTGATTGTAGTCCCTGTACGCAAGGTGACGAGTACATGCTCAGACTTGTTTGTGGAAAGCTGACCCTTTAGGAATCTTAGGTCCTTATATTCGCCGAGTATGAATTGTCCTTAGCATGATTGAATTTCCTAATTTCCAGTGTCATCCTTATTTGCTTAAATGTGGAAGTTCTTACTTTCGGATTTACTCCTAATTGACTTATCTGAAGATTATCATTTCCTTTACTTTCATGCTATGTCTTCTTAATTGCTTATCTCAAATTTGCAATTATCTTCATCTCAATCTATAATTGTTTTGGGTGTTAAATGAATTTATGATTATTCTCTGCTGCTTGTCCTTAAGTGGAAATTGTTGAATATCCTCGTAACTGCTCAACCTTAAAAGAAGTTTAGATATTATATACCTTCGTGACGTGCCCTTATATGGGGTTATCGGATTTGTGTTGAATTCTTGTTGTTACCCCGTGTAATTAGGTGCGGCTGTCACATGCTATTTTCCTTCCTTGTTGAGTGTTCTTAATATGCCTAGCTCTCCTTATTATGTTTATTTCTCGTGAACTAGTTTTGCCTATCTTGTGGTTGAAGGTTATTGAGTTGATGTATTAACTGTATCTTGAATTGTTGCCGTTGTTGTTGTTGTTGTACTGGTTGTGTTGATGCACGAGGTTTCTGTCGTGCGGTTGTTGATATGGGGATTTGCACGTGGTTCCTGCCATGCCGTGTTTACTATTGATATTGCACATGCGGCGTGATAAGGCGGGATACGAGATTGAGTGTTGTGCATGTGGCGTGACAAGGTGGGTTATGTCAGGGATTGGCTGTGATACTTGTGTTGGCCTGGGCGTATTCCTTGTTGTTGATATTGTGTACTGGAACACTTATCGTGCGAGTTCATTCGTGTGGAAATTTATGAGATGAAAATGTACGTGTTTCCCCTTTTGTTTTCCTTATGTCTATTGGTTGTTGAAATCATGTTAGGACACTTGCACAAGCATACACGTAGTTAAGTACTACTAATGGATTGGAGACTCCTTGTTGTTGTGAAGTATAAATACTCTTGTTGTGCTTACCGTATGGGTGGGAATGACCCAACTGGCACGTGAGTCGTCCGTGCAGTTAGTACTCGAATGAGGGCGCAAGATGCCAAGTGTTAGGGTTCGGACATTGGGACCCGTAAATGGTGATTTGTCTGAGGAGCTCGCAGGTGCGGAACTTAGCCCAAACCCCCAATCCTCGCAGGTGCCGTTAGTTTTCCGCAGGTGCGGAGCTGCGGGTGCGCCCATTTGAACGCAGGTGCGACCCCAGGCTTTTTAGTGGGTTTTCGCACCTGCGATGGTAGTTCCGCAGGTGCGGTCCCAGGGGCGCATGTGCGAAATTACTGGGCTGAAAAGGGGCAGAACCGAGGGTTTATGTTATTTTCACCATTTTCGAATTGGGGAGCTCGGGAGAGGCGATTTTTGGAGGCTTTTGCACCTGGATAATTTGGGTAAGTGATTTCTATCCATTATAGAGCAATTTCCATGTTTCCAATCTTAAATCCAACCTTTAATTTTGAAAATTTTGGGTAAAAAATGGGATAAACTTCATAGACCGAATTATTGAGTTTTGATTGCGGTTTTGACCTCCGATTTGAGATATTTTCATATGTTTAGACTTGTTAGTGAATGGGTGTCCGGAAAATAAAATTTTTACCCAATTCCGAGACGTGGGCCTGGGAAACATTTTGGGCAATTTTCCTAATTTCGCGTCTTAGCTTCGAATTTATTAGTTAAACTAGTTACTTGTAGTATTATTTACACGATGCTATTGATTTGATTCGATTTGGTCCATTGGGAGTCGGATACCCGTGGCAAGAACGTGATTTCAAGTTTGATTTGAGCGGTTGAGGTAAGTATCTTGCCTAACCTTGTGCGGGGAAATTTCCCCTTAGGATTTGAGTATGCTATGTTGATTGTAGTCCCTGTACGCGAGGTGACGAGTGCATTCTCGGACTTGTTTGTGGAAAGTTGACCCTTTAGGAATCTTAAGTCCTTATATTCGCCGAGTATGAATTGTCCTTAGCATGATTAAATTTTCTAATTTCTAGTGTCATCCTTATTTGCTTAAATGTGGAAGTTCTTACTTTCGGATTTACTCTTAATTGACTTATCTGAAGATTATCATTTCCTTAAATGTCATGCTATGTCTTCTTAACTGCTTATCTCAAATTTGCAATTATCTTCATCTCAACCTATAATTGTTTTGGGTGTTAAATGAATTTATGATTATTCTCTGTTGCTTGTCCTTAAGTGGAAATTGTTGAATATCCTCGTAACTGCTCAACTTTAAAAGAAGTTTAGATATTCTATACCTTCGTGAATTTCCCTTATATGGGGTTATCGGATTTGTGTTGAATTCTTGTTGTTACCCCGTGTAATTAGGTGCAGCTGTCATATGCTATTTCCCTTCCTTGTTGAGTGATTCTTAATATGCCTATCTCTCCTTATTACGTTTATTTCTCGTGAACTAGTTTTGCCTATCTTATGATCGAAGGTTATTTAGTTGATGTATTAACTGTATCTTGAACTGTTGCCTTTGTTGTTGTTGTTGTACTGGTTGTGGTGATGCATGAGATTTCTGTCGTGCGGTTATTGATATGAGGATTTGCATGAGGTTTTTGTCGTGTCGTGTTTACTATTGATATTGCACATGCGGCGTGATAAGGCGGGATACAAGATTGAGTGTTGTGCATGTGGCATGACAAGGTGGGAACATGTTCATGCATGCCTGGTGAAACAAGGCGGGCATATACTTTACTACTGCACACGTGGCGTGACAAGGTGGGATATGTCAGGGATTGGCTCTGATACTTGTGTTGGCCTGGGGGCATTCCTTGTTGTTGATATTGTGTACTTGAATATGTACCGTGTGAGTTCATTCATGCGAAAATTTATGAGATAAAAATGTACGTGTTGCCCCTTTTGTTTTCCTTATGTCTATTGGTTGTTGAAATCATGTTAGGACAATTGCACAAACATATATGTAGTTAAGTAATACTAATGGATTGGGGACTCCTTTTTGTTGTCAAGTATAGATACTCTTGTTGTGCTTACCGTGTGGGTGGGAATGACCCAATTAGCACGTGAGTTGTCCGTGCAATTAGTACTCAAATGAGGGCGCAAGATGCCAAGTGTTAGGGTTCGGATATTGGGACCCATAAATGGTGATTTTTCCGAGGTTCGGAACCTCGTGGAGATGAATATGAATTTGATGTAGAAGTGGTTGAAGTTGTTGAGTCATTACATGCACGTGTTGTATATTTACATGCCAGAATTGTCTGTGTTCTATTCAGTTTTTGTGTTACTTCATGGTTTCCGCTGATACTTATTGTTTTCCTTCTTTATCGAATTCACTGTCTGGTTAACTATTTTGCGTAGCCTTTATGTGTATATCAGCATTTCCCTGATTCCTATATTGATACTTGTTCAGTTTTTATAGACCAGTGGGTGTCTTGACTAGTCTTCGTCACTACTTCACCGAGGTTAGTCTTGATACATACTGGGCACCGCTGTGGTGTGCTGATACTACTCTTCTGCACATTTTTTTGCAGATTCTAGGTTTTCGCATAGCCGGCCGATTGATTGATAGTAGTGCGGTTGCTGTTGTGGATACTCAAGGTAAAATCACTTCAGCGTTCACGGTTTCGGATTCACCATCTTTTTTTGTTTGCACTGTTGCACTTATCTCTTAACAGTGGTATTTTTTTAGGAGTTTTATTGTAAATTCTTAAAAGCTTATGACTTGTACTTTTGGATATTGGGAATATAAAATGTGTAAAGAATTATTTATTTCAGAAAAGTATTAGATTCTATTTATTATTGTTGTTATTCCTGAATATTAGGCTTATCTAGTCCTTAAGTCTAGGTGCCATCACGATACCCAACGGAGGGAAATTTGGGGCGTGACAAGTTGGTATCAGAGCTCTAGGTTCATAGGTGCTACGAGTCATAAACGAGTTTAGTAGAGTCTTGCGGATCGGTACAGAGACGTCTGTACTTATCTTCGAGAGGCTACGAGACTATTAGGATAACTCACTTCCTTCTTTCCTATCGTGCGAGTTCATTGATCTTGAAATTTGAAATTTATCATTCCATTCTCTCACAGATGGTGATGACGCGAGCTGCAGATTCTGAGGATGTTACCCCCGGAGCAGAGGCCGCCAGGGGCAGAGGTAGAGGTAGAGGTCGATGAGGGGCACGTGCCGCAGCTAGAGCACCTGCCAGAGCAGCCGTTGAGGAGCCGCCAATAATCCTAGTTGGGGAACCAGAGGCGCCTGTTGTTACACCCGGACTTCAGGAGACCTTGGAACAGTTCTGGGGTGTGATTGGTACCTTAACTCAGGCGGGATTGATTCCGGGTGCACCAGCTACTTCACAAGGCGGGGGAGGGGCTCAGACTCCCTTCGCCTACACTCCGCAGCAGCGAGATCAGGTTGGTCAGGTTCTAGGTGTCATAGCAGCACAGCCTGGGATCCCAGTTCCGCCCGTGGTTAGGGCAGCAGCATCTGAGGAGGAACAGCTTAGACTCGAGAGGTACAAGAAGTACCACCCTCCTACCTTCAGTGGATTGGCGACAGATGATGCCCAGGGTTTCCTGGAGGAGTGTCACTGCATTCTTCATACTATGGGTATTGTGGAGACGAGCGGGGTTGCTTTCTTTATGTTCCAGCTCAGAGGAGCGGCTTATCTGTGGTGGCGGGCATATGAGTTGGGTAGCCCGGTCGAGTCAGCTTCACTTACATGGGGTTAGTTTTCAAAGATGTTCTTGAGTGAGTTTGTACCTCAGTCCCTCCGAGATGCATGGCGCGTGGAGTTTGAGCGGCTGTGCCAGGGCACTATGTCAGTATCAGAGTATGCCGTCAGGTTCAGTGATTTGGCCAGGCATGCGCCTACTTTGGTTGCTACAGTTAGAGAGCGTGTCCGCAGATTCATCGAGGGCCTCAGGCATGATATCCGATTTAGCATGGATCGGGAGTTAGAGTTGGATATTTCATTTGAGCAGATGGTAGGGATTTCTCGTAGAGTTGAGGGTATGATGGATCGTGAGAGAGACGACAGGCGGGACTATGATAGAGACATCATACGAGGTCAGGAGAGAGAGGGCAGAGAGGTGAGGAGGCCTCGTGGGCCGGAGAGATTTACTGGTCCTTATTATGGAGGCAGGTTACGACACGGTAGAGGTTTTATGGGTCAGCCAGTTCAATTTGCATTGCCGGCTTCGCATGTGGTTTCAGGTACTTATGGGTCTCAGAGTACTCGGGCCGCGCAGTTTCCACAGCCATATCAGCAGAGAGGTTGTTTTGAGTGTGGAGATATTAGCCAGAGGGTGAGAGATTGTCCCAGGCTCCGGGCAGATGTGTTACAGCAGGGCATTCAGGCGAGTAGAGGATGCCCAATAGGGGGAGGCCCGGCCCGTTGATGTGTTTCGTATAGTAGGCTGGAGGCTGTTGTGCCAGATGTTATAGTACATGTATGCTTTGTTTTGTTACAGAGGGGCATCATTTGTATTTCATTATAGCTCTGCTGGTCGGGACGAGTTCCCTCATTGTTGTTTTGTTTATGAGTGAGTTTCATGCTTTGCACTCTATTTTTGTGTTTTCTCCTGTTGGGAGATTCTGTGGGTAGTAGCCCATGTCTATTGTTTGTCTCTATTCAGTATTGAGAGATATGAGACTAGTAGTAAATTTCTGTTGTCCAGTATGGTAAGCTTTATGTGAAATTCTTGAGTATTTTGTTTACGAGGTGTGATTTGATACTCCATCGAGATGTGAGATCAATTAGCGTTATGATTTTTATCAGCTGAGATGAATTAGTGGAGGAGTTTCAACTGGTATGGTATATTTTTGGTATGTGATTCAGAGTTGAGGGCGATGTCCTCGTGATATTTTTGATCCGATATGTTTGGACCGGGCTGAGTGTCGCAGTGGAAATTTTGTCAGGATGGTATCCTTGTGATTTGTTCATACGATTTAGTTCCTTCCTTGTTATGTTGTTGTGTAAGTTAACATTGATAGAGAGTTGTGCATGTCGGGCTTGTTTGGTAGTTTCCATATGTGTTCCTCCTTTCATATTCAGTCATTTTCGTTTGTGCTCCTTGAGTTTTATCTTGCGGGGTGTGTGCCCGGTGGTGTTAGTTGTGGCTTGGTGATTTGGGTGTCAAGGTTATGAAGTCTTTGTGTTTCTTGTTTTATTGTTCGTGTGATGGAGGTTGGGAATATAGTTCTACCGGATATGAGGCTAATTGCTAAGTGTTATTATGGGCCTATGTGTGATGTGCTATATTGTGTGGTCGTGCCTTATGGGTATACTCATGAGTTAATGCAGCTGGTTGGGGCTAATGTCGGATGTGGATTTAGAATCGGGTATTTTGGAAATGAGTAGAAGGTGAGAAATTGAGGTATGAGGCTTATCGGTGGTAATAGAAAAGCTAAATTGCGGTTGTGGTGGTGTCGTCAGTCTTATGTAGATTGGGGTGACGTGGGATCACCTGCGGGTGTGTGTTGGAAATGCGCAATCAGTGATTTGATGAGTTCAAAGTGAATCTTAGCACATTCGAGGACGAACGTTTGTTTAAGAGGGGGAGATTGTGATGACCCAAAAGGGTCAACCCGTATATTCTATCTAATTCTGTGTTTCGAGGTCGTGAAAACCTCCTTCTATCTCATCTCAATTTGCGTGCACAGCCCAGGCGTGTAGCCGGGAAGCCTTTATGTGAAAAGCTGATAAAAAAATAAAATTGACTTTAGTCAACATTTTTGGTAAACGGACCCGGACTCGTGATTTCACGGTCCCAGAGGGTCCGTAGGAAAATATGGGACTTGGGCACATACCCGGAATCGAATTCTGAGGTCCCAGGTCCGAGAAATGAATTTTTAAAGAAAATTATTTTTTGAAAAATATAAAAGTTTTTGAAAATAAAATTTGAGGTGAAATCTGTGATATTGGGCCCGCATTACGATTTCAAAGCCCGGTACATGTTCGATATGATTTATATATGTTATTTCTGAAATTTGGTAAGAAACGGACTTACTTTGACGTGATTCGGACCTTAAATGCAAAACTTAATATTTATAGAAGTTTGAAGAATTTTCATGGAGTTTTAGTTTAATTAATCGTATTAGTGTTGTTTTATGTGGTTTGAAACCTCGAGCGAGTCCGTGTTAGGTTATATGACTTGTGTGTGTGGTTGGAAGGGGTCCCGTGGGGCCTCAGGTACGTTTAGGATGCTCATCAGGTGTTATTAGAACTTGGGAGACATCTGAACCATTGATGGTTCTGGTGTCTCGCACCTGCGATGGACCTTTCGCAAGTGCGGACATGCTGGTTGATTTCCCAATGCACACGCAAGTGTATGTGGTCGACAAGTAATATAGGATTTTAAGTC
>ML387246.1:0-10200 GCA_005239525.1 Nicotiana knightiana | reverse complement strand
TCCACAGTGATAGCGATGGAACTTCTTAGTAGGAAGCCCATATACCTTCCCCCATTTTGCACCACCTGCAGCCTCCATCGATATTCTTTCAGCATCCTCGTCCGAAAGTTGGATTGCCTCGCCCGAAAGTTGGATTACAAGGTGGATTGGAAGGTGTTCCATCACATCAAAAAAAATCACATGGAAATATCTTTTCCATCTTAGTAGATGTTACACGAATGTTCTGATCCATCCGGAGTAGGTTTTCTTCCCTTAATGTGGAAGAACACAAGTCTTTGAAAAATAAACTAATCTTTGTGATGGGTTTCCAGATTCTTTCAGGCAAACCATAAAATGCAATAGGCACTAAGGTCTCCATGAAAACATGACAATCATGACTTTTCAAATGGCTCAACTTCCCTACCTCCATATCAACTTTTTTTTCAAGATTCGACGCATAACCCTCAGGCATATTCAATTTCGTTACCCAATCACAAATTTGCCGTCTTTCTTCCAAAGTGAATGTGTAACTTGCTTTGGGCTTGAATATCTTACCATTGTTTTCTGTCTTCAAGTATAATTCAGGCCGCCTGCAATATTCTTGTAAGTCCATTCTAGCCTTCGGGTTATCCTTTGTCTTACCTTTAACATCCATGACTGTGTTGAACAAATTGTCAAAATAATTCTTCTCAATATGCATGACATCAAGGTTGTGACGGAGAAGATAATCCTTCCAATAAGGCAACTCCAAATATACTCTATTTCATCCAATTATGAGTAATGTCGTATCCAGGGAATTTATAAGGTGGAATTTCAGTAACTTTACTGAAGTTCTGGACCCTCTCCCAAATTTCCTAACCTGATAGTATCGGAGGTGGAGAATCAAAATCCATTTTATTCTTTTTGAATGCATTTTTCATCCTTCTAAACTCATGATCAGGAGGCAATAATTGACGATGACAATCAAACTATGATTGCTTTCGGGCATGTTTCAAAGGGAACATTTCAGTATTTTCCATGCAATAAGGACAAGCTAGCTTACCAGCAGTCATCCACCCAGACAACATTCCATACGCAGGAAAATCGTTAATTGTACACATTAAATTAGCACGCAAATTGAAATTATGCTTGGTTGATATGTCATATGTTTTAACACCATCGTACCACAATTGTTTTAGCTGATCAATCAAAGGTTGCAAATATACATCAATCAAACTTTTCGGATTACGTAGATCGGGGATAATACAATTTAAGAATATATATGGAATAGTCATCCACAACTTGGGTGGTAGATTATAAGGTGTAAGAAAGATAGGCCAGCATGAATATGGTGTCGCAGATACAGAAAAATGTGTGAAGTCATCCGCACACATACCTAACCGAATGTTCCTTGGTTCACTAGAAAAATCTAGATATGTCCTATCAAAGTTCTTCCAAGATTCTCCATCTGAAGGATGACACATAACACCAGGTGGTCTTCTATTTTCAAAGTGCCATCTCATATGAGAAGCAGAACTTTTCGAAGAATATAACCTCTTTAACCTAGGTATAAGAGATAAATAATGCATCGTCTTGATAGCGACCATATTCCCGCTGGAAAGCTTCTTGAAACGAGGCTTGTTGCAAAATTTACAACTATTTAAATCTGCATCATCTCTATAATATAACATGCAACCATCTTCACAACAATCAATTCTCATTGACGAAAGTCCTAACTTAGAAACCAATCTCTTTGCCTTATAAAAATCACCAGGTAAGTTGATATCAGGGTCAACTAGTTCAATCATAAGGTCAATGAAAGAGTCCATGGCTACTTGAGAAATATTCCAATCAGATTTTATACTTAGTAATCTAACTGCAACAGACAGCTTAGAGTGCAGACTTCCTTCCTTGTAACGACCCGGTCCGTCGTTATATAGAACCTGCATTATAATTGTTGTTATTGACTTGTCATAGGTTGGTTATTCTGTTATTGATGTGTTAGAGTTGATGGGCTTGAAATCGAATGGTTGTAGTGAGAGTTTAGTCATTTAGCCTTTAAAAATAGCCTTAAGATGGAAAAAGTCAACTGAGAGTTGACTTATTGGTAAACGACCTCGGAATGCGGATTTTATGGCTCGGATAGCTTCATTAGGTGATTTTAAACTTCGGAGTGTGTTCAGAATAATTTTGTGATGTCCGGTGTAGAATTAGGCTTGAATTGGCGAAAGTTAGTCTTGATGATTTCTGGTCGGCAGTGGAAAATAGGCTATTGGGGTCGGAATGGAATTCTGACAGTTGGAACAGGTTCGTAATGTTATTTTTGGATATGTCTACAAAATTTCAGGTCAAGCGGATTTTTTTCGGATAGCTTCGGCATCGTTGGTGGATTTTAGAAATTTCAAAGTTCTTAGGCTTGAATCCGATGTAAATTTGGTGTTTTGATGTTAGTTTTGATGTTTTGATAGTGCAACTAAGTTTGAATGATGTTATGGGATATGTTGGTAAGTTTGGTTGGGGTCTCGAGGGGCTCGGGATTGATTTCGGGTGGTTAACAGGCATTTTTGAACTTAGAGAATTGCTGGTTTTCTGGTTTTTGTGCAGCAGGGATTTGTGCATTGCGATCGCATGACATAGCTACCCAGCGTCCACAGCTTCTCCATTTCCCTTCCTTATTTAGTTTTAAAAATTGATTCAGAGACGTATATTATAGTATTAGTAGAGTTAGATTTATTTTATTCTTAGATGCTCATGACTATTGACTCCAGTCTTGGGAGGTTTTGTTTAGAGTTGTTAGACTATTATTGGGACACTAAGACTTAATTACATTATTCTATGCTATAGTTTCTGCTTATTATTAAATTGTGAACTTTTATAATTGAACAAATGCGTAGTAATGAGATGGTTGGCTAGCCTAGTTCCACGATAGGCATCATCGCGGCCTGTTAGGATTTGGGGTCGTGACATTCCTTTAATGGACGACTAGCTTCCTCTAGCTGTTCAAAAAAAAAAAAATTGCGTCATCATTAGGAGTTTGTTCAACATTTTCATTGGGCTCACTCCCAAATTGCATCCTAAAAGCATCTACAACAATATCATGCATTCTAGAATCACGATTTGTATTCTCCACCGATCTACTACTTTCACCCGCAACCATGTTATGAAATCTCCCATTGGTACCATAGAACTCTCCATGATTAGTCCACACAAAGTTATTCGCTATAAACCCCTTCCTATAAAGATGAAGTTTAACTTTCTCCGATTTTCCAAACCTCATACAGTCGCACCTAACGCAAGAGCACCTAATTAATCCTTCACTTTGGTATGGTGGAAGTTCCATTGCATGTCTAATAAAGTCATCAACCCCTTCTATAAATTTCTCCCGCAATCCCCATCGATTAGGATAATTCCTATTGTACATCTAAGTACGATGTTCCATCTATACAAATAAAACAAGAACAAATTAATTTAGTTAATTCATATCCTAATCTTTTTTAGTTAATTAATTCCATATCCTAAAGGTTCAACTCATATCCTAAAAGTTCAATTCATATCTTAAAATTTCAATTCATACACAAAAATTTCAATTCATATCAAAAAGGCTCAATTCATATAAAAAATGTTCAATTCATATCCTAAAAGTTCAATTTATAAACTAAAATTCTAATACATAAACTAAAAGTCCAATTCATATCCTAATCTTTTTTTAGTTAATTAATTCCATATCCTAAAAGTTCAATTCATATCCTAAAATTTCAATTCATATCAAAAAGGTTCAACTCATAAATGAAAAGTTCAATTCATATCTTAAAATTTCAATTTATTAACTAAATTCCAATACATAAATTAAAAGTCCAATTCATATCCTAAAAGTTCAATTCATATCTTAAAGGCTCAATTCATATCCAAAAATTTAAATTTGTAAATTAATATTACAATACATAAACTAAAAGCCCAATTCATATCCTAAAAGTTCAATTCATTTCTTAAAGACTCAATTCACATCCTAAAGTCTCAATTCATATCCTAAATCCTAAATTCTAACTAAACTATCGAGACAATACATAATTCAAATATAACAAAACTATATTTAACACTAATTAAACTAATTAGTTAATAAAATTAATTAAAAAAAACTAATTAAAACAAGACATAAACCCTAATCCTCAATAAAATACAATGTTCATAGAATTGAAACACTAATTGAAACAATAAACTACAATGTTGAAATAATTGAAACAAAAACTAGAAAACACTGGTAAAATCAAGAAAAATTACTCTTCTCTTCTTCAAAACACTTGCTAGCCTTTCGTAAAATCAGAAACAATGGGTACGATTGGACCCCATGAATGCAATGAAACCCGATGTCCCTTTTGCGCTTTTGTTTTGTTTTGCCGGTGAAAATTATGCCCAAAATCACATTTGGACCTGATATATTTTGAGCTCGATTGCGGATAATTTTATTCTCTCTGTTGAAATTAGAAGGAGCATACACAAAACAATGGCGAAGAAAAAAAAATAAAAAAAATTCTTGACTTCATTAACATAGTAGAACAGTGGGGAGGACAAGGGGTAAAGGAACAATAAAATGGGGATAGAACTAATTCGGGAAGAACGACGAAGGGAGAGAGGTAGGTTGAAAGTTTTTTTTCTTTTTCTTTTTTTTTGTTTTCCTTATAGTTTCTATTTATTTTTTTGATTTTACAATCTTTTTAATGAATGGGAATAAATACACGCGCCATTTGAATGTTACTTGCACGCACTATGTCCACATAAGATAAGCAACCACCACATAAGTATAGTTAATGATTAAAGGTATTAATTAATAATTATTCTATTAAGTATAAGTGTTTAAATAAAAAATACAGAATTCATATATCAACTTTAAAATTAGGTACAAATTTAAAGGGCTCGGAGTCCATTTTGGCGAAACTAAATAATGGGGGAGATCTTTAGTGGGAAAATATGATCCTAGCTATAGTGACTTTTGAGTTATTGAATAGTAGTGGAAAAGGACTACATCATGGGGCCACAAAATGTGCCAAGACACCACAAATTGAACCTATTCAATTCTTCACCAACCAACAACTCTCAAGCCATAGAGAAGAAACTTACCAGCAGTTTTGGGCTTTGTTTGCTGGTAAAGGGCTGATGGGTTTGGGGTTTCTTAGTTGGGCTTCACGGGTAGAAATGACACCAAATGGCCACTTTTGATTATGTTATTTAAGACGTAGCCACATTTTACGAGGTATTTAAAGTGTAGCCACTGTACTGCTGCCTTCTTCTGCCGCACTTGATATATACGAATTACTGGCTTCTAATTAGGACGTTAGATTTTACCATTCGGCATAACATCTTATTTTATTGAATCTTTCTGTCATCGCTGAATGTTACCAAAAGAAAGCATGAAAATAACGATAGAAAGGTTCCTTGAAAGACAAACATTTATTGTGAAGTAACAACTAGAAACACAGTTAGGCTCTAACTGGTTTTAACAGAAAGAACGAAGAATAGAACGACGCAGAATGTATGAAAAGATCGATATAGGTGATACTTATTAGATGGGAATATGTTTTAGACTTGGTAAAGAACTCCATTATTATTATTATTATTATTATTATTATTATTATTATTATTATTATTATTATATCAAGGCTGGCGGTAGTCCGCTCGGCCAGTAACCGAAATATACAAGAATTTTTATAGAGTTCAATGACTGTATGGAAGGATCTATCATTTTACCCAAGCATGTGGCCTGTCTGGATCTAATACATACTCTTATTGGACCCATGTGTCTAGCGGTTCTAACCGTGACAAAGGACGCCCTTTTAACACCTTCAGCGGGCTTTTAATGTCACAGCTTGCTAAACGGAGCCACTAATGCAAATCCAATAAGAGTAGTACTAGATTCGACTGTACCACCATCTTGGAACCAAGCCAAGAAACTATATTAAAATTCCTTTATATTTTGATAGTCTAGATCTTTCATGGTTAATATGTAAAAGAAATTAGATATTCAATATAAATATGAATCATTTAGCCGGACATTGTCACGGCTGGGGAGATAACGAAGTAATAATAATCACTATCAACTAAAGAAATAAATAAATTTAATACCTTGTAAGACCGGGATGCAAGACCTGATTGTTATAATCTGGAAACTTTATTTACTTCAAACTAGAGAAAGATAAATTTACAAGAGAGAGTGGGATTACAAGAGAGAGAGGGAGTGAGAATGGTTGATGCCTTCTCTTAAAAAAAATGGTCCTATATATATAAAAGAAAAAAAAACATAAAGAATCTATGTACAATAATATGGGTCCCTTACACAGTGTATTTACTGTGTATACAATATTTCTACTGTGTAAACAGTGTATTTACTGTTGAGTGGGGTTCTTGGCGGCTTTGACTGTTGATTATAGTACGCGTCTTTCTAATTCTTTTATTTGCTGGACGAAATCTTCTGCCTTTTCTATATCTTTATCAGATAATATCTTTTCTGATNTTTTTCAGATAGTATCTTTTCTGATTGCATAGGCTGAGAATCTTCATCTACCATATCATCGTTGCTTGTTTCACTTTGCATCGAAGTGTCAGATTTTTCATACTGATTAAGGGAGTGAAGTAAATTTCTTTTTACTTCTTCTAAATATTGAGAGATCATTTCGCTCTTATCTCCTTCTTGAATGGAGATTCTTCTAGCAATATGTCTGACTGAACTATCATCAATTATTCTCCTCTGAGGAGTTGTTGAGTATTCTTGGATTTTTGCTTTAATAGAATCCAAGAGTTCTTGACCATATAATACTTTTGTTTTAGGATCTTTTTTCATCAATTTATCCCAAAAATTATTAAAAAAATATCCTATATAAACAAGGAATCTGTTAATCAGTGAATCCCAATTCTGGAGTCCATTTATGAATCCATGGAATAGAGAATTCTATAAAGAAATATATCTGGTCAATTTTTTTCAAATAATAGATATGATCTGTGTGGTATAACTTATTAAAATCGGGCGAGATTTTTGTCCATTCCTTGTATAGCATAAGAAATGGGTCCGGTAGTATTTTGACCGTCGGACCGTGGTATGACCACCAATTTAGGAACCAATTAGGAATGAGTTTTGCAAATATCTTTGCACATACTATTATAAACCAAGTATGTTTGTGTCTCTCATTATTATAATAAAGCACTTTATCAAAGGCTTGGATATAATACCAATATGTAAAAATTCATACGGGTTTTGTTAAGACTTATCTGTCTTTCCTTCATTGTGGAAATTCCCCAATCTTCAACAGATATAATCTGTTTAATAATTATTTTTGAGAAATTATAAACATTCTCGGTTGCGTTATAACCGGAAAAGTGTTGAAACTCTGCACTACCTGTACTGGTGAGAATCGTTTCATAATAGGAACGAGTTTTGTATGACTCACCCGGATAATATAATCCATTAATCAAATATCTCTGGAATATCTTCCAAGGCTCATCTTTTCTCTGAATCTCAGAGTTTTCTAAAAAGAAATATTATTTCTTTTTCTTGCAATTTTTCATAGGACTTGATATCATCAGTGTCCTCTTCTTTAGCAACTGAAGCAAATGTATCATTTTGCTTTTGGGCAGCTAAATATGCCTGCAGATGTCCGTATAACAGGCTTTCTTCTGGAATATCTTCCAGATGAATAGAAGGGGTACATGAAGATTCTCCTTTGAGAGATACCTTCTCATTAACTAAGCTCCTTTTTCCCATTTGTATTACTGGGGAGTTGGATGAGGATCCGTATAACGATCCATGAAAGTATGAGTTTCCTGGGGATGATCTTCCCCCTTTTCCTTTACTTCTTCCTTTGACCCACGGAGGGTCCATGCTGCAAATATAACAACTCATAGTATTTAGATAAATAGTAGTCTTGCATATCACTTCTAATTTCATAAGAATAATCATGAATAGAAAATTCTTTTTCGACAATATCATCAATGATTTTTTCAATTATAAGACCCTGTAGGTCTCTATATAACTTAACCACCTTTAAAATAGTGATTAACGTTTCTTCATCTAGAAAGGCTGTATAGAAATTCATGATGAACTTAAGTATCCACGAGATAAGAAGAGAATTATCAATTCCCTTTTTATACTGGATTTCGAAATCAAAATGGGCTAACTGAGCCTACCATCTTGCAAATATTAATTTTGAAGCATCATGTTTAAAATCTTTGTCAAACATATATTTAACAGATTGAGCATCAGTTTTTATTAAAAACTTTTGATTGTATAGATCATCTTGAAATTTTAAAACACATTTAACATTTCATGAGCCACAGTAGCATATTTTTTCTGGGCTTCGGTCCACTTTCCCGAGTGAAATCTTATCAAATATTCACAGTTATTGCTAGGATTAACTTGTTTTAAAATCCCACCGTAGCCAATATTAGACGCATCTGTCTCAATAATCTTTTTCCATGTTGGATTAGCAAGAGTCAAACAAGGTAAAGACTTAACATGTTGTTTAACACTCTTAACTAACGTAGTATGACTATCAGTCCAAGGATTTTTGTAATTGTTTTTTAGCCTATCATATAAAGGGGCCAAGTCTCGAGATAAATCTTTATAAAAAAAGGATATGTAATTTAAACTTCTCAAAAATCTTTGTAATTGAGTTCTGTCCTTAATAACATCAGGAAATTTTGATGCAAAATCAATCGATCTTTGAATATGAGTAATTTTTTCTTGACAAATATTATGTCCTAAAAATCGAACGTCTGTTTGAAATAAACTCATTTTTGGTTTGGAAATAACTAAACCATTTTGTATAACAGTCTTCTTAAAAATATCAAGATGTTTAATATGCATTTCCACTGTTTTAGAAAATACTACTATGTCATCAATATAAATGATGATAAAATCTAGATATGGATTAAAAATATCATTCATTATTTTCTGAAATTCAGAAGGGGCGTTTTTCAAACCAAAAGGCATAACATTCCATTCATATTGGCCGAATGGAACATTAAAAACAGTTCTATAAGTATGCTCTTTAAATATTTGAATCTTCCAATAACTAGATTTTAAATCAAACTTTGAAAATATATTGGCATCATATAATCCTGATAATAAATCCTTTTTTGTTGGGGATAGAATACCTAATCCATTTTAAATATTTATTTAAAGGGTTATAATTTATAACTAATCTAGGAACGCCACGTTCCTTTTCTGCAGCATTATTAACATAAAAAGCGGTACAAAACCAAGGAGATTTTGAAAGTTTTATCAAACCTTTTTGTAACAAATTATCAATTTTTTTTTTTTGCAGAATTCTACCAATTCGGCGTTCATCTGACAAGGTCGAGATTTAGTCGGGATATCATCCTCAGAAAAATTATCTTCATATGGAAGAGTGACAATGTGCCTTTTCCGATTCCAAAAGGCACTAGGATGATCAACACAAATATCAATAGCAATTTGCTCAGAAATCGATTTGATCTTTTCTTGTACTCTGGCAGCNACGTATCGAATATATTCATACTAAATAACTCTAGTTGCAAAGAATCAATATGTCTCTGCTTCATATTAATAAGGGCATTAATATCTCTGGCTACGGGATCTGTAACAAAAGAGTAACTTATTTTTTTGTCTTTGTAAGTAGCTGTAAAACCTTTTGAATCTATGCTAGTAAAAGGATAAATAACATTAATAAAAGGTGTTCCAAGTATAATTGGAGGGTATAACTGATTTTTTACCAGGAAAAAGAAGTGAGGGATGCATACTTTGTTTTGACAAATATGTTTATTAGGTAATTTATACTTTATATCTAAAGCATGACCAGAAGCAGATTTCACCATATGAGTGGTTTTTTGAAAATATTTAGTAGGTACTAACCCTTCTTGAATGCAGCTTACATCAGCTCCACTATCAATCATAGCAACGTCAGTTATGGAAAAACTATTATCGATTAAAATAGTACATTTGATATACCATTTATGAGCAGTAACAATTTGCATCATTCCTAAAAACATATCATGTTTCGGTTTGAAATCAACAGGTTTTTCACTATCATCATTTTCAGAAATACCTTTACCTTTGTCATTAGATAACTCAGCTAGATAATTATTTTTCTCTATCTGAGTAATCCTGTGATCACAAATCATTTGATTTTGTTTAAGAGACTTAATTTCTCTATTAAAATTTTCAATTTCGACTTTTAGATCGTCAAAAGAAGTATCTCTAGTTGGAGTATTTTTATT
>ML387244.1:27368-48892 GCA_005239525.1 Nicotiana knightiana | reverse complement strand
GCGAACCCCCCCCCCCCCATCGCTTATGATAGCCCCGGGAGTACCAAATCTTGTGAAAATATTCTTCTTCAAGAACGCCACCATACTCCTCGCTTAATTTTTTGGTAGAGAAATGGCCTCAACCCATTTAGACACATAATCAACCATTAACAAGATGTAGGTGTTTCCACAAGAACTCACACAAAAGGACCATGAAGTCGATACCCCACACATCAAAGATATCAATCTCCAAAATAGTTGTGAGAGGAATTTCATTCTTCTTCGACATTCTACCGTCCCGTTGGCATTCATCACATCTTTTCACCATATCACTTACATCCTTGTAGAGAGTGGGCCAATAGAAACCACAACTTAGCACTTTGGCCGCTGTTCTTACTCCGCCATGGTGACCACTATAAGGCGAAGAATGGCAAGCCTCAAGAATAATATTTTGCTCTTCGTCTGGTACACATCTTCTAATTACCCCATCCGTGAAAATTCGGAAAAGGTATGGATCGTTCCAATAATAATATTTATATTCCCGTTTGAGCTTCTTTCTTTAATTTGAAGATAACTCATCTAGGATGATTCCACACACAAGGAAGTTTGCTAGATCGGAGAACCATGGCACCTCCTTCATTGAAATAGCCAAGAGTTGCTCGTCGGGGAAGGAGTCATTGATTTCAAGGCCATCATGTGACTTCCCCTCCTCCTCCAAACGACACAAGAGGTACGCCACTTGATTTTCACGCCCTTTTCGATATTGGATGTCAATATCAAACTCTTGAAACAATAGCACCAACCTCATCAATCTAGCTTTTGAATCTTTCTTGCTCATAAGAAAACGAAGTGCCGCATAATCCGTATGAACAATAACCTTTGCACCCATCAAGTATGGGGGGAACTTCTCAATTGCAAACACAATGGCAAGGATGTCTTTCTTTGTAATGGAGTAATTGACTTGGGCATCATTCATGATCTTGCTAGCATAGTAGACCGGATGAAAATTTTTGTTGATACATTTCCCCAAAACTGCTTCAACCGCTACATCACTAGAATCACACATGAGCTCAAAAGGGATACATCAATTAGGAGCTGTGATAATGGGAGTGGTTGTCAACTAGAACTTCAACAATTCAAAGGCTCTCATGTAATCATCATTGAAGTGAATTTAGCATATTTATCTAAAAGTTAGCACAACGGCTTCACCACTTTGGAAAAATCCTTTATGAAGCGTCGGTAGAATCCCGTGTGACCCAAGAAACTTCTCACGCATTTCAGTGAGGTTGGAGGTGGAAGTTTAGAAATCACCTCTATCTTTGCATTGTCGACCTCTATGCCCTTATTTGAAATTTTGTGGCTAGGGAAAATGCCTTCCTCGACCATGAAATGGCATTTCGCTCAATTTAGAACCAAGTTCGTTTCTTCACACCTTGCCAATACTCTATCCAAAATTTTCAAGCAATCATCAAACGAATCCCCGACTTCCGAAAAGTCATCCATGAAGACTTCAAGGTAGTCCTCTACCATATCCGTAAAGATCACCATCATACACCGTTAAAAATTTGTGGGTGCATTACATAAGCCAAATGACATCCGCTTGAAAGCGAAAGTGCCATATGGACAAGTGAAAGTTATTTTCTCTTGATCTTCCGGGGCAATAAGGATTTGGTTGTAGCCCGAATATCCATCTAGAAAGAAATAGAAAGAATGGTCGGCCAACCTATCAAGCATTTTGTCAAGGAAGGGGTGTGGAAAATGGTATTTCCTTGTGACTTTGTTTTAGCTTCTGATAGTCCATACACACTCTCCAACCAATCACCATTCTTGTGGGAATCAACTCGTTCTTATCATTGGTGACCATAGTTATGCCCCCTTTCTTCGGGACACATTGCACTGTAGAAGTCCACGAACTGTCGGAGATAAGGTAGCCGGCATCCAACCATTTGATAATCTCCTTTTTACTACGTCTTGCATGGATTTATTGAGTCTCCTTTGATGTTCAATGGAGGGTTTGGCATCTTCCTCCAGGTTAATCTTGTGCATGAAAAATGCGGGGCTTATTCCCCAAATATCCGCCAAAGTCCACCCAATAGATTTCTTCCTCTTGTGGAGCACCACCAATGTAGATTTAACAGCACGTTAGTCAAACAAGAGGAAAGAATAACCGGTAAAGTAGAACACGGGCCAAGGAATTCATACTTGAGATGTAGAGGCAATGGCTTCAACTCTAAAATAGGAGGCTCTTCAATTGAAGACTTTGTAGGAGGAGTTTTCCTATTCTCAAGAACCAAGGAAAGTTTTCGGGGTGCATAGTTGTACGACCCCATTCCTTGCAATGAATTAACACATTCCATGAATCCATCCATCTCTTCATCATAAAAATTGAGCAAGACGGCCTCCAACATATCGCCCACATTAATCGTGGCACTTGTATCATTAATAATCACATCGGTCACCAAGTCCACGAAAGAACACACTTCATTGCTATTTGGTTTCTTTGTAGATTTGCACACGTCGAACACCACATTTTCATCACCTACCCGGAAAGTGAGTTCTCCGACTTCTACATCAACAAGAGTCTTCCATGTAGCAAGGAAAGGTCTTCCAAGAAAAATCGGCACCTCATAGTCCATTTCACAGTCAAGAATAACAAAAGCCGCCGGGAGAATGAATTTATCAACACGAGTCAATACGATCAACCATTTGTAATCTCATAGATGTGGGTTTTGGTTGCCCAATTCCCAAGGTCTTAAAAAACAAATAGGCCATCAAATTAATACTCGCCCCAAGATCACAAAGAGCTTTTGCAAACTCGGCACTTCCAATGGTACAAAGGATTGTTAAAGCACCGGGATCTTCCAATTTATGCGCCATCGAATGCAAAATTGCACTCACTTGATGAGTGACTTTGATAGTTTCAAAATTCATCGATCGCTTCTTTGTCATCAAGTCCTTCATGAACTTTGCATACCCGGGAATTTACTCCAAGGATTCAACTAATGGCACATTTATAAAGAGATATCATGTCAATGAACTTTTTGATATGATTCTCGCCATAGCTTGGAGAGCCTTAAAGGATATGGGGGAGGTGCCTTAGGTAATGGTGCCTTAGCTTTTAGCACTACCAGTTCCGGTATGTCAATCACATGATCCCTAGACGGGTTCACTTCCTCTTTAGTCTCTTCCACTATGTCATCTATATCAATCCGCACTTCATCATTCGCTTGCACCACATTGGTTGGGATCTCCTCTTCTTCTACCACTTGCTCATCATACACAAGTTGCCTTTGACTTGAGGTAGGTGCATTCCTAGTTCTTCTACTTCTTGAAGTAACGGCCATGGCATGCCCCGTATTGTTCCCACCCTTTAGGTTCACTACCGTGTCACTTGGTAGTGCCCCCTTAGGACGAGAATTTAAAGTTTGAGAGATTTGACCCATTTGCACTTCTAGATTGCGGATCGATGTGTTGTGAAGCAATTTGGGTATCGGAATCGGCATTCTTCTCCATAATGTGCTTGAACATGTTCTCAATACAAGCCATTTCATTGTTGGAATAACTAGGACCATGGGAAGGATAAAGAGGTGGGTTGCTTAGTTGTTGATACATCGGGGGCCTTTGAAAACCCGACCCCCGATTTCCTTGATTGTTGCCTCCCCAATTGACTTAGTTGTTATTGTTATGACAACTCCATTGATTATTTCTTCCACTCCAATTGCCTCGATTGTTGTTATTCCTTGTCTTGATTGTGAGAATTCCAATTGCCTGGATTATTTGAAGGTCTCCATTGTTGTTGACTAGGGCTTTTGAATTTGTTTATTTGACCTTGAAAGTTGTTCATATATTGGACCTCTTCTTCTTGATCATTATAGGAATCATCATGATCAATTCCACTATCATCTTGCACAAAATTGTCCGCTCTTTGTTGCACTTGTGGACATTTTGTTCTTCTCTTGTTCACAATCATATTTACCTCTTTCATTGCATTGACTTGCCTCGGGTGTTTCACTTGTTAAAGTTGAGACTTTGCCAATTGGTTCATGGTGGTTGTCAACTCGGCTACGGCTTGTCCATGGTCATGCAACTCTTTGTGAAGAAGAATCACACTGGGATCACCTTGTGGAACATTGGCTCTAGATTGCCACGCTGATGAAGTATCCGCCATCTCATTCAAAATATCACACTCCTCCGCATAAGGCGTAGACATGAAGTTCCCACCGGGAAGTTGATTCACAACACATTGGTTGGATGTATTGATCCCCCGATAGAAAGTTTGTTGAATCATGTTCTCCGTTATATCATTGTTGGGGCACTCTTTCACCATTGTTCTATACATTTCCCATATCTCGTGTAGTGGTTCATTGGGATCTTGCTTGAATGCTAGAATTTCATCCCGAAAAATAGTCGTGTGCCCCGGAGAGAAGTACTTTGAAATAAATTTCTCCGCTAGTTCATCCCTAAGTACAAATGGAATGATTTGGCAAACGTTCCAACCAATCTAAAGCTTTCCCCTGTTAGACTCAAAGCATCCTCGGAGACATTAGTTTGTTTACTCCCTCAACACGTATCTACAAACCCCTTCAAGTGTTTATGTGAATTTTGACCTGGTGCATCGGTGAAGAACCATCGTTGCTCGAGAAAAGTGAGCATCATGTTGGTTATTTGAAAGTTTTCCACCCTAATACAGGGAGGGACTATAGCACTTGCATACCCTTCATTCGAAAACACCCGGTGTAGAGCCACTCGTGGTGGAGGTGGGGGTAGAGCGGGAACATTGTCTTGAGGCGCTCGGCCTCGTCCATTAGCTTGAGGTTCAAGAGATACCTCATCCATTTGATCATCCTCAATTTCCGCATACCCCAAATATATATTTCCAAGTTCATTATTTGCCATGTTTGCACCTACGATGCTCAACACGTTAGTAACAAGGAAGGAAAAGAAGATATCCCAAAAACACACCTAAATATATAGCTAACACCATTTTTTAGCTCCTCGGCAACGGCGCCAAAAATTGATCTCGTCCACTTTCACACAATTCAGGTTATAAAAATGACCGATACAATAATAATACCTAACAAGAGTCGGGGTCGAATTCCGCATGGAGCTATAGATATGGGAGTTAGTAGTATAATGGCAGGAACTATGCAGGAATGATCGACGGTCCTCACTCGGAAAAATTGACTCATCCATCCTTAGTTCCGGTCCTCGTCGTCAAGCAATAAAGGTCTTGGTGGACCGGCGTCGTAATGCAATCAGGCCATGACAATGCAGAAGCAATCAGGCCATGACAATGCAGAGGATGATATAATCTGATAAGGTGGCAAAGGGTAAACTCGAGCTCAGCCTTTTCAGTAAAGTACCTCATCATCAACACTATCCGCCAGAAGGACGGATGAATTTGATCTAGAGTGACTCGATAACTTTTGCAAAATTCGAGCACAAGGTGGTCGAGGGGACCCAATGTAAATTGGTACGTATACACGTTCAAGAATCCTTCCACGTAAACCATAATATTCTATTCTAGGGAAGGTGTCTGCACCATCACATTTTCTCCCCATATGCAGTCTTTCCTCACGGCCTCGAGGTGGTTTTCTTCTATCGATCGGATAAACCTAGACGCATGCTCTCTATGGCCCGGGGCGTCAAATGGTTTCTCTAGTGCAAAGTCTATCTTCAAAGAAAAGCAGCTCGAGGTTAACTCGTGGTACGCCGATGGAGTACCACCGTCCGGGCAAGATGCATACGTAAGGTTTTCCTCTTCTTGGTGAATGGATTCGGGCACGGCATCCATAACTTCTTAAACAAAGGCAAAGATGAAGAAAGCTCAAATAGTTTCACAAGATGAGAAAAGAAAGAGAACATCAAAGAGAAAGCTAGTTTTGCAAAGCTGCAAGACTTAAATTGAAGAGGAGGCAAGTATATATATATAGAACAAGAAGCGACTATTCAACTACTTTGAAGGCCAATTAATTCTGGAAAGGTTATTATAACTTTTGGGGAAGTGTGCCGGCAGGGCCACCTCGGTCACTTCACGGTCATGTCATATGAATGACACTGTCATACAGCGTTCAAGGGATCGAAAGACCGACCTAGCCTCGAGAAGGTGTCCGATATCAAGGGGCTCTATTATTGCAAGTATGGGTTCCAAAGATCTAAAGTCGAAGCTTGAAGGTTGACTGTCGCACAAACATTGAAGAGCAAAGTTCGGAAGATATAAAACAAAGAGATATTTTTATTCCAAAAAATGCATTTACAAGGGTATTTTTTACAAAAGCTCCCCCGGGGATCCCATGTACAGAAAATGAGAAAAGTAAAACAGTAGGTGAATCTACTCTTCGCCTTCACTGCTGCCCGAGCCGCTTTCAGAGCCCTCATCCAACGTAGTTGAAACCGCTGATTCTTCCTCCAAGGCCCTGGCTTCTTCAATATCGGCAGAGAGATCGACACCTTTAGCGCTCGCTTCCTCGAAGGCTTGCCTCCTGGCTTGTAAGCGAGCATGAGCAACCGCCCGAGCCAGTTTTAGCTCGGCCTTCTCGGATATCTCCCTGGCCCGATCATTCGTGGCAGAAGCATTCCTTTTGTACGAAGAGACAAATTCATTGGCCTCGAGCTTGGCCGTAGATAATGCAGCAGCCTCCTCCTGGGCACCCCAAAGAAGGACTTGAACAGAGGAGAGCTTCTCCCGAAGTGTGCCCCTCTCCAAAGTCATGGCATCATTCAGCCGCGCCAGTTCAAGGATTTCGGTGTCCTTGGCCGCAACACCCTCTCGGAGCTGCCCCACTAGGGCATCCTTCTGCCTAATCTGAAAGATGTAGAAGATGAGCTAATTAGAACCAAGTATGGCAGTAAAAGATAAAAATTATGGGTACCCGAGTACCTGCTCGACGAAGTCGGCCCTCTCTTAGAGCGCTCTCTCCGAGCTTGCCCAGAGGATGATCAGCTCCTCCTCTTTTCGGGCACATAGAGTCTCTAGCTCAACCGACTCCAATATAAGCTTCTCAAGCTCCTCTCCACGATGAGGCAACTCATCTTGCATCTTGGAGAAGGCTTGGTCATACAGCTTCTTGACCTACAATACAAAGGAAGAAATTAGAAAGCAAGAGTAGAAAGTCGAATAACGACATATTATTTCGAGAATGTCACCTGATTTTGGAGCCTCTCGGCCTCCTCGAGGGAAACGAGGGCATCAACATCGGTCTCCTCCTCTACACCTTCAAAATAGTCTCTAAA
Organism: Nicotiana knightiana; assembly: GCA_005239525.1. Classification (NCBI taxonomy): domain Eukaryota; kingdom Viridiplantae; phylum Streptophyta; class Magnoliopsida; order Solanales; family Solanaceae; genus Nicotiana; species Nicotiana knightiana. Next base: position 41,680 of record ML387244.1, on the reverse strand, counting down.
TGCATCATCCTCTCCACGAGAGGTCCCCAAACCGGGGGCATTCCTATCTTGGGCATCTCATATCTCCCCTCGAGAAAACGATGGGCCCGATTGAAATCCACCGGCAACATCAGCCTCCATCGAGGCTTCCTCTCGCCCCCGAAAAATTTTGGAAGCAGACCCCTCAAGCTCACTGACGCGGACTGTGCCATGTCCGACGAGCGGCTTGGGGACTGCACCTGAACCCTCCTCGAGGGCTTCCTTAGCATAATGTGGATCCGCATTGGCCGCCTCCAACTCAGCAAAAAACCGCCCAACAACTCTCGAAGCATCAACGCTTCGTTTTGCCCTTTGTACCAAAGGGCAGGTATCATCACTTTCTTCCTCGGCTCGCAGGCTCTCAGCGGCCATTGAGGATAGGACCGTGGAATTGGTCTTGGGCTTCTGAGCCTTTGCCTTTTGGGATTTTGGAGACTCCGTCAAGGCCTCCTTCTTCCTTTTCTTGTCCTTGGCAGTCTTCGGAACCTCTTCCTCGCCAAGAGGGGGTGGTCCCCCAAGGCCTGCACAAGCGTGATATATCAAACTCACCACCATCGAGAATATTTACAAAAAATAAGGAAACAACAACAACGAGAGCATACTGTGGTTCTTAGCTTGCCACCGTGTTTTAGCCAGATCACGCCAGATGCGTTTGTTGTATGGAAAAGCGGAGTCCAAAAGTTTTTACCCACCCTGGAAGGTCCTGGATCGCACCGGGAAACCAAATGGTGGCTACACAATTAGAAGAAAATAAGTTAAGATAAAAAGAGGTGGCAAAACATATTCAATTTAGGGATACTTATGTTTCATATTCCATTCTTGCGGGAACGACATTCTATCAGCATGGATGATGTGCGAAGTTCTGATTCTAACAAATCAGCTCATTCATCCCCAATCTTTTTCCTCGACGGTGCAACTTAATTAGGCCCCCTCGGAAGAGACGAGGGCTGTATAATATGATCAAATGGTCAAGGGTGAAAGTCATTCCCTTGACCATGTTGGTAATGTGTCGAATCATATATATAATCCTCCAAAAAGAAGGATAAATATGATCGAGCGCCACTCGGTATTAACGGCAAAAGTTGAGAATCACCGGGTCAATCGGTGGAGAGGAAGAATCTACGGGGCCTAAAGTAAAAGGGTATGTATATATGCTGAGAAAGCCAGCCTTATACGTGACTATGCTTTCGTCAGCTGTAGGGATTTCTACTCGGGCCGCCTCCCCCCAACGGCAGTCAAGTTCTACCCACTTTGTATCGAATACTACGCTTATATATCGAGACATAGGCTCGCATCGGCCTGATGTAGAAGGGGGTTTTTCAATTGTGAAATCGGAGACGGTGTCGAAAGGACCAGGGATGCATTGCTCGATAGTAGGAGGAGTTTTTGACTTGCCCTTGGACGGGCGTGATGAAGAAGCGGCTCCCTCCTTTTGAGTTACCGTTTTGGAAGTTTTTGCCATGGTTATAACTGTGTTTTGAAGAAAGAAGATGAAGAAGCAAACGCAGAAAGAGGATGAAAGTAGAGAACACTTAGTAAAAGTCTAAAGATTTGAAGATGTTGTAAAATTATGAAAGGGAAAACGATCGAAGTATTTATAGATGGTCATTTGGGCATATTGAAGCGGAAAGGTCGAACCAATAGCGATTCGTGGGCTTCTCGAGAATTGTGCTGACAGCAACCTGTGCGCAGCTTTTTATGTCACGTCATTTAATGCTCTGATGAGACTGACGTCATAATAGGGATATCGAAGAGGCAAGAATTCAAGACCACTTCTTATCACTTCGCTCTAATAAACGGGGGACTATCTGTATACGGCTAAAATCAGAGAGGCCGGTTTTATGATCATTACGACACTCAGAAGGCTCGAAGCCGTTCGAGTTTTGGTATCGAGGAGGCATGTCGAGGATTCTAGACCTCGAGACGGTGTAAATCGAAGACCATCATAAAAAATGGGAAACTCCCAAAAGGTACGTGGTTAAAACTGACCAAGTCCATAAGATAGTACATGCCTGTACTGTGGCATTAAATGGTTGTACCAGTCATCTCTCTTTGTAACAATTATACATGTACTATGTTGGAATTCCCCCTCTTATATGAAGGGGACCCTTGTCATTTTGTAACACACATGATATTCAATACAAGAACAAGAACATTCTCTACTCCTTAACTCAAATATTCTCTACAATTGCTCTATTAATTTATTGTCTTTCATTTATTGTGTTCATTAATTATTCTTCATTTATTACTCTTTATTGACCTTAAAGAGGCCATCTTCGAGGCCTTCAATACTGTTGTACCATCTTCGACCGCCCCCTGTCAAGCTCTCGAGCTCGACCTCGAGACCCACTTCGGCCAAGCTCGAGACCCTGTCTCTCACCTGCTCGGTTTGCACAACCTCATTATCCTTCGTTCTTATCTCATTTTCTTACCTTTCACTTAGCAACTATTGCCTAAACAACTGGTATTAAAATTCACATATCTTTAGAACCACAAAATCAAGTATAACTGTAGTTACCATTTTCAAGGTAAACAAAGGTATATACATATACATATACAGGATTTCTGCTAAAACTTACGGGGTCCGATGACCCCTTACTATAACACATAGGCCCGCCTCTGTACCCTTCCCAAACCCCCACTTATGAGACCACACAGGGTTTGTTTTGTTGTTGCTCTTTTTTTTTTTTTTTTTTTTTTTTTTTCTTTTTTTTTTTTTTTTTTTTGTTTTCCACCCGGTGTCCGGTATACGTATTGGGGCCCGACTATATCTGGATTCGCGCCGCGTGGGGCCTCATTCAGGGGGCGCTCCTTACCAAGAATTTTTCCATACCCAGGGCTCAAATTCGAGACCTCTGGTTAAGGGAAGTCTCATCCACTACACCACATAAGCGGGCTTTTCTCCTTTCACTTCTCTGTGTTTTTGCCTTTCCAATTCCTTTTAATTTGTGCTTCAAATGTAGCAATTGCTACAAAACTGATTGGATTGAATGGAAAGGGAAGATAAGGAAAGCTTTCAAGATTTGTCTTTTGTGTTTTGTTTAACATGGAGTAAAATCAGAGAACTATAGCTAACGGAAGCAGCAAGTACATGAAAAGCGTATCTTTTTTTAATTTAAGTTCTATGTACTAATATATAAATTTATTTACACAATCAAATTATTCAAAAGATAATTGAATGAAATTCTATTTAATAACATTGAGTAGTTGCCTATAATAAATAACAAATAACCTGTTATAATATATTAAATTACATTGATTTATAAAAAGTTTATTATACCTTCGGTTTATATAACTTAAGTCATTTTTTTATGTAAGATAATTATATGAGAGAGATTGCTTTGAGTTTGATTAAAGATAAAGTATGAATCTTATTAATTCCAAGTCTTAAGCGTCAGCCACCAGCTCTTCACCCACAAACAATCCCTTCACGAAAAGAGATAGGTTTTAATTAAATATCAAATTTATTTGTTTGTTTGAATCAAAGAATCATATGCAAAAAAGCATTAATTATGAATATATAAACGTGAATAAAATATTTTACTCGTTTGATTATAGCGTGAAGATAGATAAAGTATTGATCACCTCTTCATCAAGAGTGAGCTTGCTACGGAGGTTTGGAACTATTTTAATCGCCTTTTCAATATAACATCCTTCCAAATGGATTTCATTCAGTTCCGGCAGTTTAATAGATATCGCAGGAAATTTCAAGTTGGCTACGTCACGTCTATGCTTACTATTTTTTCAGTTTGGAAACTCTGGAATGAAGGCAATAACAGTAAACTAGAAAACCCAATATCTCAACCAGCTGCTATTATTCAACAAATTACGGACTGGCGGAAAGACTGTTCTCAGCTTCTTGACATCAGACTGTCTTGGATGTTTACTGATTCTATTCTTCTGGATGCGCTCTACATTCATCAAGCTCGTAAACTCACAATTGACTCCAAAATTATTGTTGATTGCTTCAATGAAAATAAAGAAGCCCCTAAAATTACCCATTCCTAGATTCATGGTGGAGGTTCATTTCATCCAAATTCTCAGCTGGCCATTTCAAAATCGTCTATACAATCAGAGAAAACAACAAAGGGGCAGACTCTTAGCAAACTTCGACTACGATTCTCAGTTTGACTATACAGCTGATCTTTCTCAATAAATTCAGGTTTTTTCTCTCAAAAAAGTGTCTTCCGGGCTCAATAGAAAGACAACTTGGTTCTACACTTTATCAATACGAAAATCATGCCTTGTCTATTCCTCCAAATTCACTATCCCAACTTGGAATTTTCTTTTTCTCTTTGAGTTTCCATAATTAATAATTCTTTTTAATGGATTTTTGGTTCATTGCATGCATTGTAATGATTACTGAATAATATTCAATGTTCGCAACTCCCTAGCTTTAATAGGAAAAATTGAATGAGCAAACTTCAATTTCTGAGGGTCTTCTCACCCAATAGAAACTTTATGTTATACATATTTATTTATTGCAGCCATTTTAGAACGAGAAAATGAGAAGAGAATGTAATACTAATAGTTCACAGAGCAGAAAAAATTAAGCAAATCATATCAAGAAAACACAAACGTAGACTTAAAGCAATGCGAAAGCAAAAACAAAAGAATTGGTCTCCTTAACGTCGCATCAACGACTTTTATGATTCCCATCACAAGTGTTTGTCATAAAGCAAATCTTTTTACAACCATTTACAATAATAAAACTTATTCGTACACAGTACATTTACGCTTGATCAATAAATACTACATATTTGTGGTTTTTTATATGCTCGTAGTCCTCTGTATAAAGGATCTTGTGTTCACATAGCGTCCGAGGAACGGTCGCAACTCAAGAGATTTGATATAAATAGTTTACCCTAATACAAACATCAGTGACTCATTATACGAAAACAATTTTATCGTTGCTCCAAAACTTACCTTCGTAACTGAATAATATGTATTCATAGCTAATAGAGGTAAATTATTTAATTTGATGTAAATTATTCGATGCTGGTAAATATTTTTGGACTCTCTCTACACTTTTGGCATCTCCAAGAATCTTTCTAAAACGGCAATACCAAGTAACCCAAAAGTTTCCTTTATATTTCACGTACCTTTCTTTTGTTTTCATCTTTTAATTTCCAACCCCACCAACTAATTCACACCTAAAAACCCTCTCAATTTCCAATATTTAAACCTTCATTATTCTTGACCATCAATCTCCTTTCTGTTCCGATCTCTTCGCTTGTTCACGTACGCACATTTTCAACTTTGACGTCTTTAACGTTTGGTTTATATTTTTGATTAGGTCATCTTCACTTTCTTGAATTATTTATAAGCACATTTCGTCAAATATATTGTTGTTTTGTTTGTAGGTATAAGTTACGTAGAGATCTTGTTGTGGCATTGAGCGATTGATTTGAATAAATCGATCGCTCATAATTCATCGTCATTCGTCTATTTCTTTTGGAGAATTGCAATTTGTCGAAAGGAAAAAAAGCAGGATGGCAGAGGAACAGAGAATGCAAGAAGCAGGAGGGCATAGGCTTTGTGCCAACAATTGTGGATTCTTTGGCAGCCCAACAACTCTAAACCTCTGTTCCAAATGCTATAAGGATCATTGCATGAAAGAACAACAATCGCGAGCGGCCCAACTTGCAATGGAAGAGACTCGCCCCCAACAACAACAACAACAATCTAAACCAACATCTTCGTACATGCCATGCGTGAAGCCATTGCCAATTCTTGAACTCTCACAACCACGTCATGTGGTTGAGACGGGAACCCCTCAAGTACAGTTGAATACTGTATGTGAATCCCCTAAGGTTAAACTGAATATTGCAGTCGAGGTTCCTCAGCTGCAGTTGAATACTGCAGCTGAAGCCTCATATCAGATGCAGTTGAATACTGCAATCGAGACCCCTCAGGTGCAGTTGAATCGTTGTGCCACGTGCCGGAAGCGGGTTGGTTTAACGGGTTTCAAGTGTAGGTGTGGGGTCACATTTTGTGGTTCACATAGGTACCCTGAACAACATGGTTGTACCTTTGACTATAAGTCAACGGGAAGGGTGGCCATTGCCATGGCTAATCCACTAATTAAGGGTGAGAAGCTTCACAAAATTTGATTAATTAAGGAGAATTAATTTGATCATTTGGTCCATGAAGTGGTTGACCAAAAGGCCAAGATGTCGTTTTGGTGATGCTCATGGATTGATGATTTATAATATGGTGTTGTTGCTAACCACAAGCTGGTGGATGGGCTTTGAATTATACATTTTCTTTAATATGTAAGTTAGGATATTTTATTGGTTGTTTAATAATTATAATTTAGGATATTTTATTGGTTGTTTAATAATTATAATTTAGGATATTTTATTGGTTGTTTAATAATTATAATTTAGGATATTTTATTGGTTGTTTAATAATTATAATTTAGGATATTTTATTGGTTGTTTAATAATTATAATTTAGGATATTTTATTGGTTGTTTAATAATTATAATTTAGGATATTTTATTGGTTGTTTAATAATTATAATTTAGGATATTTTATTGGTTGTTTAATAATTATAATTTAGGATATTTTATTGGTTGTTTAATAATTATAATTTAGGATATTTTATTGGTTGTTTAATAATTATAATTTAGGATATTTTATTGGTTGTTTAATAATTATAATTTAGGATATTTTATTGGTTCTTTAATAATTATAATTTAGGATATTTTATTGGTTCTTTAATAATTATAATATATGGTACGCCATTTTATTTCTCTAATTTTCTTAATTTATTGATTCTCGTTAATGTTATTTGCTACAACAGTCAAGTTAACATAGTTTTAATTCCATAACTACTTATTTAATACGAACTTGCTTTTCTCATTCTTTCATCATATCATTATTATTTTCTTATGTTATAGTGTGTGTGCAAATTGTATTATTCTCCAAATATCTTTGATTGAATACACATACAAAGTGTGTATGTGCGCGCAAATTGCATATATATATATATATATATATATATGAGCTTGGCTTGTTGTTTTTCCTACGAAGTGACATAGAAAAATCTGAATGTATGAAACTGGCTTGTTGTATTCAATTTATCAATTTTTCTAACAATTACAGCATAACAATATATAAAATGTCCATACTTGTGAGTGCATGTTTGTTTTTAATTGGTTCAGATTTATAGACAGTTTCAATAAAATTAAAATTATTTCATCAAGTAAAAAATATTATAACGGAGTGCTCGTACATTTTATTGTTGTTTTTACCCAATGTGAATGCTATTCAACAAAGGATAAAATAAATGTGATACTATTTCTTTTTAAATTTGGTAACATCTCTATTTATCTTAATTAGAAGGGGTGTTTGAAGAGCACAAAATCTATAGTTACGTACATTCTTGATGAAGAAGAAGAAAGAAAGAAAGAAAGAAATTAAGGAGGATGGCCAACAATTAATTAGTACAGTCAAGAAAAACAAAAATTCTAGAATTTTGGTAGTAAAATAAAATTTTCAATATACTGGTTGATCATAAAGAGGAGACTTTATTGAGTATGACAAACAGTAAAATGATTGTTTGTATGTAATTGTAGGCATATAAATTTTATTAAAATTAAATTCATAGAAAGTATTTGGATTATATTTTAAAATTCAAAATATATTGGTCCGAATAAATATTATGGGCTAATATAATTGTATAAGTCCAATATAAATGGATTAAATAAATAAATTTTAATCTATTGGGCTAGCCCATTTAATTGGGCTAAAGTGATGAGCCCACTTCATTAGGCTCAATATGTCATTTTTCAAAAGGCCCAGTTTGGCGCCACATGTCAAATGACGTGGCACGCCACGTCAAATGGAAGAGCCAATAGGACCATGCCACGTGTCAAAATGACACAACATGACAAGTCACATTAAAAGGCCAATAAGATCGCGCCACGCGTGCAAGTGACATGTTATGGCAAATCAAATACGGCTATGTCACACTTCAATTTGATTGGTCGGAAAGAGTTTGTTCTTATCATAACTCTTCCCGCCCACAACTATAAATAGGGGTCTTCACAACTCAGAAAAAAATACCATAAGTTATAACAAGAAACAAGAGAGAGCTCGTGGATCAAACACCATAAATTTCTCTACAAGCTTCAAGCAACCAAGTTCAAGTTCAAGAACGAAGAACAAATCAAGTCCAAGCTCATGAACGAAAAACAATTCAAGTATTCAAGATCAAGAACGAAGTCAAATCAAATACAAGGCGTTCAAGATCAAGGCTACTTGTTCGTGATAAAATTCGTGGCAACAATCAAAGTGTTCGTGACGGATAAATCAAATTAAAATTCAAGATCAAGCTCAAGCTCAAGCTCAAAGGCCCTTGAATTTATATTGAAAAGAAGAATCAAAGGATTCATAGAGATTGTACACTCATAATATTCGAAATAAAATACTACGATTGTTGCGATATTTTTCGGTCTTGATTTAATTTTCTCGACGCAATTTATTGTCTACAAATTCTGGCACGCCCAGTGGGACAATCTCTACCTCTCATCTCAACTTTTCAATCACCAAAGTTCAAGAACAACGAAATGGCTTCCAAGAAAATCAACTCCAGTTCAACTTCCGCCAAGTCTGCTAATTCCAGGTTCTATGCTGATGTGGAAAACATACTCGAAGTTACCTTTGGAAGCTTCAGACCAGTTACGAGGAGCAAGGCAAGCTCGTTAGGACAACAAGCACCCCAAGTGCCGCCCGCATCTACCCCTGTTTTCGGATCTTCATCCTCAAAAGGATCAAGATCTTCCACAAGTGCACCCGAAGGAGGAAGCGATGTTGCTGAAAAGATCAAGAAAACTCTTGCTCTGCTTGACCTCTCCGGATTCAAGCACTCTGCTGTGAAGGAACATGATGACGCTTCAAGTGATGGATCCTCCCCACTTACCACACATAGCGTGAGCCAATCAAGGATCAATCTGTGTGAAAATCCATGCTACTCTCCATCGTCCATGACAATCATGTAAGCCATGGTGACAAACACTTCATCCGTGGAGGAGCAGTTGGCAAACTTGACAGAAGCGATAGCTGGCTTGACCAAGTGCATGCAAAATCAAGATGCTAGAATCGAAAATCTAACAGATAGGGTGGGAATCTTGATGGAAGAACAATCCACCCATGCACCTGGCAAACTCCCAGAAGTCCAAGAGATTGATGCTCCCCCACGACAAGTTGCATCCACTAAGGAAATTCTAGTCTCTTCGGAAGGGATGATTCCAATCAATCAACTAAAGGAGTTTATTGAAGGGAATATAAAAAATAAATATGAAGTTGCTTCTAAATACTCCTTTACTTATGCAAAGCCGTACACTTCAAGGATCGATATGTTGAAGATGTCTGTTAGCTATCAACCTCCGAAATTTCAACAGTTTGATGGCAAAGGCAATCCAAAGAAATATGTGGCGCACTTCGTTGAGACATGCAACAATGCTGGGACTTATGGAGATTACCTTGTCAAGCAGTTTGTCCGCTCATTAAAATGAAATATTTTTTATTGGTACACGGACCTCGAGGCTGGATTTGTTGATAGTTGGGATCAACTAGAGCAAGAATTCCTCAATCGCTTTTATAGCACGAGACGTACTGTGAGTATGATAGAAGTCACAAGTACTCATCAACAGAAAAGTGAACCAGTTATCGACTTTATCAATTGTTGGAGGAATGCAAGCCTCAACTGTAAAGACAGGCTTAGTGAAGCTTCTGGCATAGAGATGTGCATCCAAGGTATGCATTGGGTGTTGCGCTACATCTTGCAAGGTATCAAGCCTGGCACATTTGAAGAACTTGCAACTCGTGCCCATGACATGGAATTGAGCATGGCCTCTGCTGGAAATGAAATGCTGCCCATCTATGAACCTCGCAAAGGGAACGACAAGCAAGAAGTCAGAAAATGGAGAAATTTTGTACCAAATCTGAAAATAAAGAAGCTATGAATGTCAACACATCACCTGTGAAGTTCACGATGAAGGTGAGCAAGAAGCAGAGTATGAAATCCACTTCGTTTCAAGATAAGCCAAATGGAAAGTTGACTCTAAAAGAAATGCAAGATAAAGAGTACCCATTTCTAGATTCTGATATGCCGGTTATTTTTGAAAAACTCCTCGAGTTAAATCTCATTGAGCTTCCGGAGATGAAGCGACCAAATCAAGCTGGGAAAATTGATGACCCAAATTACTGCAAATACCATCAACTTGTGAGCCACTCTATGGAGAAGTGCTTTGTCTTCAAGGACAAAGTTATGGACTTGGCTCGTGAAAAGAAGATAGTGCTTGAAGATGAGAAAGCAAACACAAACCAAGTCTCTATCACATTTGGCTCGTTCATTCTAGATGAATTATGTAGTTTTAAAGAAAGTGAAGATGAAGAATTACTAGAGAAATACAAAGTTGAAGACGGTCAACCTGAGGACGATGAAGGTTGGACGTTGGTGACTCGTCGTAGGCGCCACAAAAGGAGCCCACAAAAAGGATCAATGGAACAACCAACAAGGAAAATAATGGTGAAAAGGCCTAGGAGATGGAATCTAGTTAAGCATAAAAAGAAAGCAAAATGGAGGTGCATCACCCTCAAAAGCCATGACATCCGGTGACCTTGGAGGAGTTTTTACCAAGTTGGTTTCGCAGGAAGATTTCCCATGGGAGTATTGATGTCTCTTGTTGCCATACTGACGAAGGGAAAGAAAAGAGTGATGACCTACCATTGGCACCATCTTCGGAAAATTTTATCAACTCCACTCCTCAAGAAGTTAATGCTTGTGAGGAAAAGGTCACATTCACAAATGACGATCTTCTGCTAAGTGACACTCCTCATAACCGCCCATTGTACCTGGTTGACTATATACGTGATGAAAGGGTAAATCGAATTTTCATTGATGGAGGATCCTCAGTGAACATTTTGCCAATTCGCACTGTGAAAGAACTTGGTATTCCCATGAACGAACTCTCAGAAAGTCGTGTGATGATCCAAGGATTCAACCAAGGGGGCAAAGAGCCATAGGCGCGATCAGGCTGGGAATCACTATTGAAGATATGCAATCAAGTGCATGGCTGCATGTGATCGAAGCGAAGACTTCATACAATGTTTTGCTTGGAAGGACTTGGATACATAAGAATAAAGTAGTTCCATCTACCTACCATCAATGTTTGAAATACTACGAGGGTGAAGTCGAGAAGAAGATAGTTGTTGATGATGAGCCATTCACTGAGGTAGAGTCACACTTCGCCGATGCAAAGTTCTACTTGAAGAAACGCATTGTGAAGGAGCTAAAGGTTGATGATGGCATGAAAAACAAGAATGATGAGCCCATAACCAAAAGAGCTGAGGTGACTATTGGTAAAGCAAAAGCCGTTACTGAAGAGGTACAACCCAATATGAATAAATCCCATAGAGGGGATATTGCATCTTATGGCAAGAAAGTAAGTCCTAAGCTCCAATATGTCCCTAAAAGGAAGAAAGACGAGGGCGAATCATCTAATATCCAAACCAACACGCTAAAGGAGTTAACTCTTCCGGTAAAACGAATTGAGGTAGTAAAGTTGTCCTCGAAGCCTCTTGCACGGTTTGTAGCCCAAAATCGTTTGCCGAATGTGGAACTCCCTACAAAGCGAACAGATGAAGGTTTTGATCCTAACGCTTACAAGCTATTTGCGAAAGCTGGATACAATCTCGATGAGCCGTCAAAGTTAGGGAAACTAACATCAGAAGCTACAACGAGGCAACCACGTGAAGGTTTGGGATACAAGCAACTGTCACCAGTGCGCATCTCAATAAGGAGGGCGAGTAGCAATTATATCACCGTAGAAGACGAATCTGCCGCTTCTAACAGGCCTTCCGTCTTTGACCGACTTGGAAAATAAACTGTGAGAACTTCCCTATTTGAGAGATTGGGTCCATTAAAGAAGGGGAATAAGTTCCAGAGAAATTATCTAAATACAAGAACACCCACTTCGCCCAAAATTCAGAAGATCTCTAAAAATTTCCAAAGTTTGGTTCCTTCTAGAATGAAGCGACAAACAAAAGTCATGGTTTCGTGTAATGAAGTACTGAAGGTGAAGCCATATACTATGGTATACACTAAAGAACGCGATGAAGACGAAGAAAGTGTGGGTTCTTCGTATCATGTTACTGCACAAAGCGAGCATGGTGTTTTATCTTTAATGGAGGATGATGAGAAATTGGACGAAGTTTCACCATGTTATCACATATCCTTTAACGATGGGGACCCTCAAGAAGATGAAGATGCGAAAGATGCTCCCCTGGAACTTGAAGAAGGGGTGAAGGCAACGGTTGATGTCTTAAAAGAAGTTAACCTTGGCACTGATGAAGAACCAAGACCCACCTACCTAAGTGCTTTACTAGAAGTTGATGAATAAAGCACTTATATTGAGTTACTCAAGGAGTTTAGGGATGTCTTTTCTTGGAGTTACAAAGAAATGCCTGACTTGGACCCTAAGGTGGCAGTTTATCACCTTGCGGTCAAGAATGGCGCTCGTCCTGTTAAGCAAGCTCAAAGGCGTTTTAGGCCGGACTTGGTTCCCCTGATTGAAACCGAAGTTAACAAACTCATTGAAGCTGGATTTATTCGGGAAGTTAAATAACCAAAGTGGGTCTAAAGTATTGTCCCTGTAAAGAAGAAGAATGGCCAGATTCGAGTGTGCGTCGACTTCAGGGATCTCAACAATGCGTGTCCCAAAGATGAATTCCCGCTTCCTATTCCAGAGTTGATGATCGATGCTACTACTGGTTACGAGGCAATATCTTTCATGGACGGTTCATCGGGCTATAACCAAATTCGCATGACACCAAAAGATGAAGAGCTTACTGCATTCCGCACCCCAAAGGGTATTTATTGCTACATGGTAATGCCTTTTAGCTTGAAGAACGTTGATGCTACTTACCAAAGGGATATGCAGAATATTTTCAACGATCTTCTCCACAAGAATGTCGAATGTTATGTTGACGACTTGGTGGTAAAATCAAGAGAGAAGAGAGACTACTTGAAAGACTTGAGAATGGTATTTGAGTTGCTCGGGAGGTACCAACGTAGGATGAATCCATTGAAATGTGCCTTTGGAGTTACTTCTGGAAAGTTACTTGGTTTTATTGTCCGGCAGCGAGGGATCGAAATTGATCAAGCCAAGGTAGATGCAATTTTGAAAATGCCTGAGCCTCGGGATATTCATGAATTAAAAAGTCTGCAAGATATTCATGAATTAAAAAGTCTGCAAGTTAAGCTAGCATACCTTAGGAGATTCATCTCAAACCTAGCTAGGAGGTGCCAACCATTCAGTCGCCTCGTGAAGAAGGGCGTTCCTTTCAAGTGGGACCAAGCTTGTAGCAATGCCTTTGAAAGTATCAATACATACTTGATGAAGCCGCCAGTTTTGGCAGCCCCGATACCTGGAAAGCCGTTGATACTATACATTTCAGCACAAGAAAGGTCTATTGGAGCGTTGTTGGCCCAAGAAAATAGTGAGGGGAAAGAAAACTCTCTTTACTACTTGAGCAGGATGATGACACCAAACGAGCTGAATTATTCACCAATCGAAAAGTTATGTTTGGCTCTAGACTTCTCAATTCAAAAGTTGAAGCACTACTTTCACGCTTATGTCGTTCANTTTACTAGAAGTTGATGAATAAAGCACTTATATTGAGTTACTCAAGGAGTTTAGGGATGTCTTTTCTTGGAGTTACAAAGAAATGCCTGACTTGGACCCTAAGGTGGCAGTTTATCACCTTGCGGTCAAGAATGGCGCTCGTCCTGTTAAGCAAGCTCAAAGGCGTTTTAGGCCGGACTTGGTTCCCCTGATTGAAACCGAAGTTAACAAACTCATTGAAGCTGGATTTATTCGGGAAGTTAAATAACCAAAGTGGGTCTAAAGTATTGTCCCTGTAAAGAAGAAGAATGGCCAGATTCGAGTGTGCGTCGACTTCAGGGATCTCAACAATGCGTGTCCCAAAGATGAATTCCCGCTTCCTATTCCAGAGTTGATGATCGATGCTACTACTGGTTACGAGGCAATATCTTTCATGGACGGTTCATCGGGCTATAACCAAATTCGCATGACACCAAAAGATGAAGAGCTTACTGCATTCCGCACCCCAAAGGGTATTTATTGCTACATGGTAATGCCTTTTAGCTTGAAGAACGTTGATGCTACTTACCAAAGGGATATGCAGAATATTTTCAACGATCTTCTCCACAAGAATGTCGAATGTTATGTTGACGACTTGGTGGTAAAATCAAGAGAGAAG